>JAVDPK010017761.1:0-12001 GCA_034780415.1 Cichlasoma orientale | reverse complement strand
GTGTGTGTGTGTGTGTGTGTGTGTGTGTGTGTGTGTGTGTGTGTGTGTGTGTGTGTGTGTGTGTGTGTGTGCAACCAGGTTACTGCTTCTTAGCCAGATTACTCATTCTTTGCAAAGATGCTTAAAGATGATCTTAGATTGACCGAGAGACGCTCAAAGTTTCATATTTTCAAACTTGAAAAAACGACTGAATTAAATGTAAAATTTCTTTACTTTTATTTAAATCTTATGGAGAGATTTTTATTTTAGAGTCGTGTCTTTTATTTGTCTTTTATGTTTTGTACCGTTTTTTGATTTGTTTTGGGGTTTTTTTTCTGGTTTTATTTTTTTCCATTTAAGATTTATATTTCTCTTGTGCATTAGAATCAAATGATTTTATTTTCTTATTTTTAGGAACTCAGTTTGTTAGTCACCTAAAGCCTTGATCAGTGCTGCTGTGTCAACAAAACATTTCCTTGAGTACAAACTTCAGTGGATCAAACAAGGGTTAAACATTTATTTAGCTTCAGTATCATTTTTTATCTTCTTAATATTTGATTTATTCTCTTCATTATTTTACCTTCATGCCTCTCATTCACTCTCTCTTTCTCAGTATTCTTTAGATGAGGCAGCGAGCGGTGGTACTGTAGTAAAAACCTGTCTAACAAGCTGCTGACAGCACACTGAATCAGGGGCAGAAGCAAAGAAAAACGTGGAGATGGATTTAAGTATGCCCCTCGTCATTAGCCTCAACATAATCAAATCATTTTACTCATTCAGAAGTTCTCGAGGGCCCGGCTGGGATGACGAACGCTGTCGAGAAGGCTTCGCTCTCCCCTCAGTCTGCTCTGCCAGGAGAGCTGCCTGCTGTCAGTGCCACTGCCAAACGAGGTCACTTAACAGCTTTTAATTGTTCCTATCTGCCTGCAGATGCTTGGAAAAAGTGTGTTGGCACTGCTGTGAAAGAGGAGAAAAGACTGGATACATTTCATACCTTTGCTCCTGTAAAGACAATAAGAGGAGACATGAATAAAAATTCTGATAACTTCAGGAAGAAAGAGAAAAGACTCAGTGGAAATAAGAAGAACAGCATACTTAAGAAAATGCAATTTTTCCTTTTCGTAGGTCAAACAAATTCCCAGATGTTCACTTTGCATCCTTCACATGAAGGAAAAAATTCAGTTTCTTTATTAATTATTTATAGTGGATAAATACAAGTAAAATAGCATGAGTGGAAAATATCTAGAGGAGAGATATGTGTTTTTAAAATCAGATGGAGGTGAAAATACGTACAGCTGTGGCTTTTCTTCATCTCTGACTCTTTGCTGTTTTTCAAAAGGTTAAACAGAATTCTTTCCCATGTTTTTCCTGAAGGTCGGAATGCTTTTCAAGCTGTTATCTCCACCCAGAGGTCCATCAGGGAAGTGCCCGCTGGACCTCCCAGTACCACCCGGAGAAAAATCAGGAATGAGTGCAACTATGAAATATGCCAGTGCATCCATTTTCATTCAATTTAATGTGTAGAAAATCAGTCATAAAATAGATTTAATAAATTTATACCATGAATCGAAGTAATGCGCTTCTGTATTTTCCTTTGAACAGCAAGCTTGCACGAGCGTACAAGACAAAGACTAAATAAAGAAATAAATAAATTGTTCCAGAAAATTAAAGTAAATACTTTAATTACATATATGTTGTTACTTTGAAAAAATGACTCAGTTACAGTCAGTATTATGTTGCATTTTTGTATCTTTCAGCTTTTTGTGTCGGTTTTATAACCCACAATTAAGATGTTTGACCACTCTCATGAGTTCAGCTTTTTTTTTTTAATTAAAACACTACATACACGCACAACAAGATTAGCACTAAGCCAGTAACACACAAAAATTAAAAATTTAATAAAAAAAGAAAAGAAAAATGTTTTAATTTTTTTTTTGAAAATACATAAATAAAAATATAATATAAATTAATTTAAAAAAAACACCCACACACAAAGCAGCTGCCCAGTGAACATATCGGTGACCGTCATTTCCCTCGGGAGTTGGTAGCAAGAGGAACAGAATGAAAATATTTGAGAAACATGACTTTAAATGTGACGCTCACACATTCCATAAATCAACTTAAAAGGATGTTTCAGATTAGATGTTTTTGTTGCGCCTGTTGTTGCCAGATTTGTGGGCAACCTCGCTTCATCTTCAATTTAACAGCATTGTTATCAGCACATGCAGCCTGTGAACACCGGCTAGATTTATAATTATATGTGACGTTAATGAGGAAAAAAGGTAAACAGACGTGTAATTTATCCCCATGCTGGATACATTCTAAATAAATAATGTCTTTCCAAAGTAAAGAAACTTCAGTTTCCATTATCTGGTTCTCAGGCTGGTTTCTGGGGTTAAGAATAATTAAAATAAAATTCTGCAGCTTTAAGTTAGAAAATCATTTCACTTTGTGATTTTAGGGTTTTGTTGCTATTTCATGAAGTGTTGACTGACAGCCAGTTCTCCTCCTGAATATTATTTACTCTCTTAAACTTAATAGTCACAATAAAAACCATCCTTCCATAGCCAACTGTGGGATTTTCTTCAAATAAACACCTTGTTATACACGATAACTTTAATCCAGATTATGAGTCTGAGCAGTGTGTGGGCGTCTTTTATGTACACAACGTTGTTGCATCAGCGTGTGCAGGGTCCAGCTCTTGCAGTTTGTTTGTGTTTGGTCTGAGGTCTCGGGGCCCAGCGGGCGCAGTGACAGATGTGCACAGCGCTTTAACGCCCCTCAGCCTCTGAGACATTTATGGTTCCCTGTTAGGTTTGGTTCCCGTGAATTCTAGCTGTGTGTCCCGAGCTGCCCGCCCCATCAATTCATCAACACCAGCCGCTGAGCATATGAGCAGTTTCTTCCAAGTGTGCCAGAGCAGTGCGCATGTCGCTTTGTGTGTCTGTGTAGAGCCTCATCATCTGCAGCCATAACCTCTGTGCAGTGTGTGCGCCATCTCTGAGTTCACATTAAGTACAGACTGCACAGCACATTATAGCTACATGACGGCTTCATTCAAACAAGGCTGCTGGTGTATGTAGCACATATAAAGGATACCAGAGAACTGAGAAGAAGAACAGCAGCCAAAAAAGAGCGAAACAATGTGTCACAATATGTGCAAAGCTCAGAGGCAAAATCATGCTATGCTTGTGTTTCCATCTGGCCTCATAAAAAAAGCTTCATAATTCTCCAGAATAAACATTTGTACATTTAATGCAATGCAAGTTAAAAAAAAAAAAAGGGGGGGGGGGTGTTGCATCAGCTGTGTTTCTAAATAGGTAATCTTTTAAAATAAAAAAAATATTTTTAAAAAATTATGAGCTGTTCCTTTAAATTGAGGGGCATACTTGCAGAAAATGAGGAAAACTTCAGGAAGAACTTGTATTTTCATAAATTCCTTGCACACGCTTTAACAATACTCTGTTTAAACTACACACTACGGCCTCATTCCCAGTATTTCTGCTACCATGTCCACGCAGAACAAAGAAGAGCTGGCAACGACATCGGTGGATGTTTTCTGCTGTAAGTTATATATAATAATAAACTGGGGTAAGAAATATCTGTATTTTTATTTAGACTGAGCTCGTGGTGGCAATCAGATATTTATGTTTTACATTTTTTAAGCTCAGCTTTCACTAAGACAGAAAACTAAAAGCCCTGAGGTGGGAAACTGCAGAGCTAATTATGGGACAGATGCAGTCTCGGCAGAATGGCAATACATATTGAAAATATTGGAAATTTTCCTGACAGATATTTATTGTATAGCAGTAATATGTTCGGTAAATATCTTAAAAGCCTGCGTTTCTTGTAGGGCGGGACGGTTTACTGTCATCTGCTAAACAGAAGAGTGATTATTTAAAGAAAAGGAAAAGAAATGACATTTATTAAGAGCCCTGCTGATGATTCTGGTAAATATGTGCATTTTCCAGACAGTCAGTGTCAGTGATAAACTGATGAAGCAACACATCATTTGTTTCACTGGGCCACAAGTCAGCAAATTCTTTACCACCATGCTTTTGTAATCTTCAAAAGCCCCCCACATCATTTATTTCAAAGCAACTAAAAGCCAGTGATGGCAGGGTTTGATTTTTAGCCCATTTTCCAGATTAGAATCCAAACCAATAAAGCAGAACCCATAGGCTCTGTTTTTTTTTGTTCTCAAATTATTTATTAAAATTAAGGCCTTGAACTTTATCCCATCTGCTTAATTTGCTGCAATTTTCCCTGAATTAATGGTTAACGTCATGGTCAACCATTTTAGGTCCCATTTGTGTTGCAGCTCACAGCAGCAGACGTCACTAATTCTCTCAAACCGTCTTAATTTATTCATTAAATTGTCCAATTCTGCTACAAGGGTGCGGCGGCTGCAAAGAGATTAATAATGAAAAGACAATAAATTATTTATCCACTTTGGATCCGGGGCTAAACAAATGTCTCAGTGCAGCCTAATGATGTTTTATTGCTCAGCAGGACGCCAGAAGTTTGGGGGTTTTTTTTGTCAAAACATTTAAAACAATTAATATTTTTAATAAATACAATGTATGTGATTATGTGAATATGTGGTTTATATTGAAAAAATACTACTTTATCAATTCTAAAAATATAAACTGCTGCACATAATTTGAATTAAACAAATGTTATCAAGCTCCACTGATTTTAATTAATGTGTCCTTTGTTAGGTATATGTGTGTCGGAGCTATTTAATATCCATATTAGTATATTAATACAGCCAGTGCAGTGATGATTTGTCAAGTTGCTCTTTAACTACAGCTGGGAGTCAATGAGGTTAATCATTTCTCCACTGGCTCCTCCGACCGGCCAATCTTTCTTCATTAGCTCTTTGATCTATCTGTCACGAGGAGGGAAAAAAAGCCTCCAAATTCTCTGAGATTGCCCGACAGTTTCTCAGCCTCTCCCTCTGCTTACACTCAAAACAATCATCAGAGAAGATAAATATGCACAGTGAACGCACAGCTATCGTAAAATTGCCTCTATTCCAGGAACGGCCACCCTGATCCGTTCCACTCTATCATCCCACCAATTGACAGGGGAGCCTCAATCCTGTGCTTGTGGACAAACCGCGGGCTGGGAGCCTCGACACAACCAGCTTCGTGTTCTTGTGTCTTCCTGGACGGTCTGGGGCCGCAGCTGCTCGTCAGGGCTCCTCGAGCCTCTTTTTCTGTCAGTATCGGCAGCCGAAACTAAATAAAGATGTTTACTGACAGCCTAATGAACGGATGGGCCCTGGTGATTTAACCTTGATGAATGGTCCGCCCAGGTGTTTTCAATAACGACAATAAGCACTGCAAGCCGCAGGCCCACTGATACTGGTATAATGCATTATTAGGCCATTAGAGGCAGGCCAAGAGAGACCACTTATGCACTGGCCTATCAATAATGCGGTGTCCCAGTCCACATTTGGGCCCAGGGAATTAGTCATACTGATATTCTATTTAATAAAAAAATCACAAGACGACGCATAAAGAATCTCATTACATTTTAACAGGGTTACAGTAACCCAGGAGGACTGCGAGTTTAATTTTCATAAGAGCATCCATTCCTCAATTATGTCAAGCAGAGAAAATGTAAATGGCAAATGGAATGCTAACAATATCTAACCAGCAGCGCATTGGCAGGAGAGGAGAGTGAGGGGGCTGCAGCTCTGTGTGTGTGTGTGTGTGTGTGTGTGTGTGTGTGTGTGTGTGTGTGTGTGTGTGTGTGTGTGTGTGTGTGTGTAGTTTCTGAGCATGCAAAAAGCAAGAGAGAGAAGCTCACAATTTGCCACTAGTGTGCGTTAACCCACTCCCACCCAGCAAAACACACAGAGCAGCAGAGAGATGTGAGATGACTGCAGGGAACAGGACTTCAGCTGGAAATCTATCTCACTGTGACTGTGAGATCAGACCAAAGGCATCGCATTGTTTTTGTTATTTCTTAAAGGTTATCCCGGTGATGTCTGAGTCATCAGTAGTGACAGGAGGCAACCTGCACTCTAAACCTAACCACATGTTCTGGAGAAGAAAAACGAAGCCCTCACAGGGTTAAGGAATATATTTATTCTTGTGTTCATACAGTAGATGACTTGGTGATTATAATGACAGATGGTAAATGTTTCCATGTACAGATAATGATGGATAATTTAGTGAAGGTGCTTATTAATGTCTAATCTTTCCACTTGCATGAACTGTGTGAATACAGTCACTCGGGCATTTCTCAAAAGCCATAAATATTTGCACAAAACAGCCAACCGGAGGGAAAGCGGTGCAAATGTTACCTGGCATCAAGTCACAGTTAACATATTTTGAGAATTTACCAAGAAGTACTAAAATTTTATTCAAGCCTTCTTCTTTTTTTCTTGCATTTATTTAAAAGAGAATTTGAGTCATGCAGTTCTGTGAGCCTGCAAACTGTGTAGAATCCACAGTCTGTGGGAGAATCTTAGCTTAGAGGCTCTCTTTAGGTTACTGCTGACGCTGAGATAGATTTAACTTGCAAACATGCAAATTTGTGTCTTTTCTTTGCACAACTTCTTAACATGCAAAAAGTCATTTTCAAGGTAGTCGTTTTTCACTTGGCTAAAATCATCCTCTTCAAAAACTCCTCAGATCAAGTTTTTAACCCTTTTCCCCGTTCAGTGTTTTTGTGAATGACACAATCAACAACAACGGTTTCATATTTACCAAATCAAAGAAGCCAATCCTGTCACGTTGCAGAAAGGAGCTGACTTGTGTGAGTGTCGCTGCTCTCCTCTGCTCTCTATTTCACTGTGCTGTGCGTTCTGTAAACTCCTCTCCATGCATCACAGTTAAACAGTCACAAAGGAGTGGAGCAGAAACACACAGTCACTTTATGCATTATGCAGTTCCACTGGTTATATTCTCCAGACAGCGTGTAGGCTATTGTGCATTTACCTCCGAATGTACTGACTTTACCGAATTTGAAAAATGTGTTGATATTGATAGCATCTCCTTCACCTAACCAGCAGAAAGATTGTTCATTTCCTTCAGACTGACAGCGGCTAAGCTAACGTAGCTTTTTCAGAGCTGTAACACCAACATCATTTTCCTCCTTAGTGCGCCGCCAGCAGCAGCTGAGTTTCCAGGCGTCCTTGATCTTGTAACATCCAAATCAAAACAATCCAAATGCATCCAAACATCAGTGGCTGTAGCTAATCATTGGAATGAAAGTGGAAATGATTTTTCATTTTGTTTTGTTTGGTGGCAACAAAAGGAACAGAGAGCTAATTTAAAAAACTTTAACTGAAAAAAATTGCCAATTACTTGAATTTTAAAACTAAAAATGTGAGTACCATAACAACTTATTTCGTAACTTGTTATCTCAACACTGCATCTGAGTCATCTGAAGGAAGGAATTTTCATTCCATAGAAATATGTAATGTGTATTGTATGAGTATTAGGATTTAGGGGTTTAAAGGAGCACAGAGTGAAAGGAAATGCTTCTGTTTGGAATCTTAGCACACGTGAAGTCTGTTCTTCTGCCAAAGTTCAGCTTACTGACCAGTGTATTATTAATACGTTTTGTTTAACGTGTTAAGTTTTGGTTAACGGAGGCTTACATGCACAGAATCATCCCCAGCAAGCACGCTTGAACGGATGTTATCTCAGAAAAAACTGCGCTGTACACTGATGTTGGTGTGCAATAGTGTTCCAGTCAAAGCATGAAAAATCAATTACATTACTGCAATGACAAAAGCAAATGCACTTTTCAAAGACAACCACACTCGACTGACAACTAATTTGGTACCCAAATGGTTGTAAACAGACACACAACATCCACTACACACACATACAGAGAAGTACTGCTGACTGCTGACTATTGTGGACTTGAATATATACGATACCTTTGAGCCATTTGTGTGTATCTACATGTAATCTCCATCTCATTTGTTGTATGGTCAACATACATATCTGGGCTATAACAGTCTTGCTGCCCCTTTTGTCAGCATTATAAATGTGGTGTACATTAAAAGGGGTGCGGTCTTACTGGTATATGAAATGGTTGGCTGAGAAGGATAATAAATGTTTTTCTTACTGGTCCCTCTATTGAGAATGTTTACTTCTTTTTATTTTGTTTAAATATAATATTTAATAAAATGATTATATAAAAATGTTTCTTGATACGTTCCCATCCTAGATCAAGAACATCCAGCCGTCTCCATTCTCTGTATTAGCTCAGTATGGATTCAGCTCCTCAGAGTAACGATCTGGTTAATTGGTGACTTGTAACTTTTGGTCAGCTCACGCAACATCATGTCAAAAAGTCCAAAGATTGCCATTGATAGGCGTCACTCTGCACTCTGGCACCTATGAGCTCACACACTGTCAGTAGCGGTATTGGCATGCAGCTATCAGCGACCGGGGAGCCAACGCTGAGGGCCCCTGCAATAATAAACTGCTAATTGAAGGACTGCAGTGAGCAGTGAGGTGTTAGCGGGGAGCTCAACCGCTGAAAGATCACTGCAGCACGCCAGCCAGCCGAGGTGCTGAAAGAGCCTATTTCACCTCGTCTCTCTACCTGGACTCTGTGTTAATGGAAATGTACGGTTACACTTGCTCTGCCTGTAAGAAGCATGCACTGTATTTATCTGGCCTAACCTGCTGTATAAGGATATAGACTGCAGGCTGCTAGGGAGGCACTGCGGGAGTGTCTGTCTATACAACACAGTAAAGATCCTTTTATGTATGTCCTGCAGATCTCACACTAACTGAAGATATGGGCCAAGTTTGCTTTAGCTTGCTTACGTTTGAAAATATTTTACCAGTTTCTTGAGCTGCCAGTGGGATGATTTTGTAGCTTTTTTTTTTTTTTGGTGCTTTTTCCCCCCTATCTGTTGAGTAAAGCTAATAATACAGATAATATTTCTCTGTGAAGTTACTACATCAACACTCATGAGTTACCATGACTCACTGCTATAATCGGCCCTTTGACAACCTTTGTAGTTATTGTGTTATTACAGCGATCACATCCACAGTGGGAGGAGACTGTTGTGGGTGGGTCAACAAAACACTGGACTTTAACGTGGTAGAAATGGAATTGTCTACATTTGTGTGTGTGTTTGTATAAAAATCATCAGAAAGTCAGATTCAAATAAAAGTATAAATAATGTCTTTCTGTTTGTAACAGCTGGCCAATCAAGGACCAGCTGTTACAAAAGCTACCACCAAATGAACAGAAAGGTTGCTGCCAGCACTAGCCATGGGTGGGGGGGCTTTGCAAATGGTCAATACAGACTAGTGTTCATTAGAAATAATGTGTCTCTAAGGCCTCAGTGGCAAAATTGAAAACCCCTGCTAACAAGCTAATAGAAGAAAAGCACTGCTTTGACTTCTAGTCTCTTGTTTACATCATGAAACTGTAAGAAACCATCATCTCTACATCTTCTCTGTGCCTCTGTCCCCGTCGGCCTCCATCTCACCCCCTCTGAGAGCTGACTAAGGGGCCCCTGGAGAACCAGCCCTTATGCGGTGTGCATGAAGCCATGCAGAACACTCATAATCTTTTAATACTCGCACAGGCAGGAAAGATTAAACCGTCAGGGTGTTGACAAGTGACAGAAGAAATTTGTCAAGTGTGTAAGTCGCAGTGGTAGACTCGCACACATACATTTACACATTGCACGCTGGGTCTGCTCCCCCCTTTTTCCAAGTGGTCAGCGGCTCTTCACCTCAATTAAAGCAATTGGCTTTCCAGATTGCTTCCCCAATACTCGATCAGGTACATGTGTAGCAGTAAGAGGCTTAGTCAAAAATCGCTGCTGTAATGAGAAGGAGGGCGCACTGAACAAGGAGAGAGGAGAAAGAGAAATAAACACAGACACTAACCACATCTGGTGAGAGAGCTCCGGGAATTTAGATGCTTCATTTGTTTCACCCTTTGTTACGTTTGTGCTTCATCTTCTGGAATCACAGGAATACTCAGAAAAGCAAATTATGTATCTTACAATACAGATTAACTGCTTATGTTTATCCTATTTTTCTTATTATTTTATCCCGTTTTTATTTGTTAGTGTTCTGAGATACACACACACAGTTTTTGCTCCATATAAATACTTTAACATTAAAAGATTTTCAGCCAATGTACAATATACTACATATATTTATATATACATATTTACATATAGTAAAACCTGTTAATCTGCTTTGTTTGCGACTGTGCGACATGCACTGATACACTGTATGTGGCTGCTTCTTCAGTAATATAAATAGATTATATTTCTGTTGGATCTCTGGGCGTGATATTTTCTTAGTGTTATATTTTGGTGTGGCTTTACTTTCCCCCCTCTGTGTTTGGCACACAGACCCTCGCTGCTAACTGGTCCATTATCCCGAAGGTCCCAGCTGGGTGACTCTGGAGTTTGTGTTGATTGTGGCAGGATAGTTTGAGCGTGTGTGTGTTGGGAGGTTGATGTGGAGGGAGAGCGGGACCCCACTGGTATTGTGTAGGGTCTGAAAAGGAGGTCACTGATTTAGGCTAATTATATTACGTCGACCCTACTCAGGGCTGCTTAGGTCTACTTTCATATGTGTCTCCGTGTGTGTGCATAAATGTGTGTATGCGCTCTTCAACATCCATCTTTGTGAGCGCTGGTTTAGGCCTCCACGTAGAGACTTTGTTGAAAATCCAAATGTAAAATAGCTGGTTTGATACATGGCAAAATCAGACTTTCAAAACTCACATAGAGGCACTATTCACAACTCTGACCGACCATCAAAGAAGGTGCCAACACATATTTCTGAGGCAGGGAGCCAATACTAATAGTTCCAACTTGTGGCTAGCCTTGGTAGCAAAAACAGTTCATGCATGTGTATTTCTCATTGCTGCAGATAATCCTCTGTGTGTCGGCCTGCCGACTGTGTCGCTGCTTTGCTTCATTTGTCTGCACAACCAGCATGCAGCAAAGCCCATCATATGACTCCATGCTCTGCACATTGGCCTAATCATATGGAAGAGATGATCACAGGGCAGGAAATCACAGCACAGGGCCAAAGGAAACAATCTTTCTGCACTGACTTAAGCCAATCATGTCCTCTCTCTCAACCCGCTGCTTGGCCTCTTGCTTGGCCTCTCACGTCTCGTTCAGCCGCTTTCATGAGCTTCTTTGACTTTGCTTTGTATGACTGCTGTTTCTGGATAGAGAGAGAGAGATTTTAACATGATTTATGAAATCCCATTGTTAGTTTGTGTCTCCTTTAATTTGTTTATATATGTTTGTACAAACACCATATAAATGTTGTCGTTAACATTCCCGTAGTCATTATATTGGATGTGTTAATAGCTGGCAGGAAAAAAAAATGCAAAGTGTCTATAAAGAAATGGTGACAGCCATCATTTCTGTATATTTTGCTAAGAAAATGGGAACTATGTGCAGCAATTTATTGAAACGTGCAAATACAGTATATAAGGCAGAAACAGAGTTTGTACAGTTGTGACCAGATTGAAAGTCAATATTTGGTATAACTTCCTTTATTCATCAACATAACCTGAACTCTCTTATTTCTTATTGTTGACATTTCAAATCTTTTCTTTGGATTTTGGCTGCCTTTTGTTCCATTCTCTGTAAAGATGACCCCCACACTGCTTCAATAATGTTGGCTCCGGGGAGGCCAATCCACGGCACAGTCTTCCATTGTAGGATCACTGTCGTGCTGACAAATGATGCTGTTACCAATCAGAAGCTTTCCAGATGTTGCATTAAATCTAACCCAGTTTCCCTTCCTTAAAATGGCTTTTTGACAGCCACCCTGACACTTAGACTTTCTGATGAGGATGAACAGTAGATGGATCAACTGAAGGGCTAGATGCAGCTCTCGGGTCCGTTGTTAGGTGGATATACGATTTAAAATGGGTTCTTTTCTACGTGTTCTGATATGTGTAGACACAACACTGGTTCATCCCTTGAGTTTGGTGCCTCTTTTATGCTTGAATGATTCATGGGTCAGTGAAACAAACACGCAAACAA
>JAVDPK010017760.1:0-12002 GCA_034780415.1 Cichlasoma orientale | reverse complement strand
TGTGTGTGTGTGTGTGTGTGTGTGTGAGAGAGAGAGCGAGAGAGAGAGAAAGAGAGAGTAATTTAAAGGTCATTGTCACAATGAGGCCTGCTAAAGAGTGTGTATCACAGACAGCCTGACCCAGCATAAAACCAAGGCAATTAAAGCCCAGCCACGGAACAAAGAATCGACACAGCACAGCAGTGGAGTGATCCAACACGGCCTCGGTTGCACAGAGTAAACAGAGACTGAGGGAAAGGCTAAGGCAACTGGCAGTGAGGGAGGGGAGTAGGTTATGCAAATGATCCTGGCCTCCGACAGAAGGGAGTCAATGGAGTTCCTCCACGCTGACGGGAGCAGAAAGTTAACTACACAAACAAGTCACTGGGTTTTTGGACCAGTTCTCACCTTCAGTCCCTCTGTCTCTTTTTGCAGTCTGCCTAGTGTAAACGACTGCATATCTCTGCTAAGTGTAAAGTTCTGACCTGGATTAAAAAAAACAGAAAAAAAAAAAAGAGTTCAAGCAATCTTTGAATAGCAGCTTTGGTTTTAGATTGAAAACTACCACAGAACAGTTTACCTCCAGGCATTTGCAAGTACGAAACCACACTTTTCTCCGCGAACCAATCAAATTCCTTTGTATCCCATTCAGCCCACGAAACGGTATCTTTGCTTGTGTAGTCTGTGGTTGACTTGAGAGAGAATGACAGGATGGCTGGGTATATGTGGGTATATTTTCATGCCATTCTGGTGGGAGAGACTTGGCCTGGTTTTCAAAGCCTGGTGCCAGATGGTGGGAGCAACTTGCGAGGCAAAGGAGGAGAAAAAAGAAAACAAGCTTGACTCCATAATGCCAAGACCAGATGAGAAGACGTAACCCAAATCAGACACACTCATAGGCAGACACGCAGACATGCAATCTTGCATCCTGATCACAACTTCAAAAGACTACTTTGAGATGTTCTTTCACAGGAGCCTCAGATGCGCTGAGGTATGCTATTGTTGGAACATAAACAGAACCGTCTGTTCATCCCACTTAGAGGATCATACATTCACGTTTATCATACAGCTGTATTAGTAGGTATAACACTTTTTTTTCTTTGAATGGTGGTATACATCATCTGTTCCTACATATCTTATTTACATTTCATACTTCTTTCATTAAATCGTAATGTTAAAGTACTGCGTTAAAGGAGCAGTTCTCTGTTACTTTTTTTTAGCCTCATTCTGCTCTCTACTATTTTTCTGTCATTTCAATTCTCAAGAATAATTAATCTACAGTGCCTCTCCAAGTTGCAGGTTTATTACAGACGTTCACGTAATGTGTTGTATCCATTTGGTGGATCAGTTTCACCAAAGCCCTCTTGGCCGGCATGTTTCCAGGTGGGTGCAGCTCTTGTTTTGATGTTATCAGCCCATTAAATAGCCATTACCAGTTCACATCTAAGCGTGAGGGTACAAACAGTTAGTAGGGTAACACTAAAACATGTTAAGCTCCGCAGTATTTAAAAATGTCATAAAATGAATGAAGACATATTTAGTAAGCAAGGAATTATTGTTAGGAAGCTTTATTTGAATGAAACCTTTTTCATGTTAAACACGATAATATTCCCCGGTGTAGGGCCTTGATTAAAAAAGTGCTTTGTTCCAAAACAAGGGTATTAGATTTGCTTCAAAATTGCAGTTTCCTCCCAAAATATCTTAACAGTGGAGTGACACTGATGTTTTTCCATTTTCAGGAATTTGAATTTGAAATATGGAAATATGAGAGAATCAGGAAATAGCCTTTGATTTAATTTTATTTCCACTTATATTCCACACAACATGCAGTATTTCTATACTATTTCAAATAGAAAAAAAATGTTGTTTTGACCGCAAATTCAGCTGGTCAAATAAGCGTTTAAATCTGACGTTTTAATGGAGTTTTAATTTTTAGCACGGTTTTTAAAATCTGGTCAAGGACAACAATGAAATATAAATTTCTTACCATGAGACCAATAAAATAATAAGAGTCCAGGTGTGGAGGATTTTTTAGAAATTTTGAAATGAAATTGGGGAACAAAAAATGCTGTTCATTCCTCCAGTTGACGCTATAGTTACTAGAACAATTTGTGTGTTGCGTACAATTAATGGTTCTCAAACTTATCATTCAAAGGTCCGATCTTTATTCAAGCGTAGGAGTTTGGGATAATTGGCAATAACAGCATAACTTTTAATGATTTTTAACCAACTTGCAACTTTTAAGTAGCACAAATTCAAGTTTAATACAATACAAGAAACACAACACAGTACAACACAGATGGCCACTAAGATAATTACAGTTCTCTGTAATATTTGCAGAAAGCAGTCCTGAAGGAAGATAAGACTCTTAGATGGTGCAGCAGCAGCAGGTTTGGATGCTGCTACTTCAGATGCTCGATAACTCGCCTCTCTTTCCTAATCTTAGCCGAAACTAAATCTTTTTATTAACGTTTTCATGATATATTCTTGAATGCCCTCTCCTCTGGTGTGGACGTGAAGTGGGGCCAAACCCGGTATATTTTCCCCGATTTTTCCCGGGACCTTGCCGAACTGTGACAAAAAAAATCATAGCTGGAATTTGAAAGTGCTGCATGCTGACTCATACGCAGCAATAAATTTCACTGCGTTCTTGATAAAATCAGCTAACTGCTTTACGAGACCATCACTGAGTAGCTCTGTTCTGTGCTGCTGGATTACAGATTTTATTTGAGTTGTCTACCATTGCCTATTTCTCCATTCTCTCAAGCATCGTCTCAACCGTCTCAATCAGAGGACCTTTGCTCCCCAGCACCCTGACCACATGGTGAGAGGTTTCAGTCGCTTTACGCTGCTAAAGATCTCACAATTTGTTTAAGTTGTCAGATCACAGAAAGATGTGGAGAGGTTTTTATAGATCACAGGAAGATGTGAGCTGTTGTCTGAGTTCTGTGAATGCTGCTGTTTGAAATTGCTGTGCGGTGTCTTTTTTTCATTGTCTTTTTACAATCCTCACCGTTTCTGTGCAAATCAAACACATAGGTTGTGTGTTTGATCGGGACAAGATGAGTGCGAATCTGTCCACTTCTCACCGAATGCTTCAACTTTTCTCGGACATTACGCCACAACCGCACTTATAGTTGTAGAAATTATGTGCCAGAAAAAATCAAGGCACATCCTGTATCTGTGATTTCAGTTTCCTGGTGGTGTTAATGTTCGTCTTGATTCTCAAACACAGTTAACATTGCTGTGAAAGGAATGTCAACAACAGGACAATAAGCCATGCGAAAGCCATAATTATCTGGGGAGAGAGACACTGTATATATATATATATATATATATATATATATATATATATATATATATATGGTATTTCAGTGTTGACTGCATGTGGACTTTGAGGCAGGGGTGAATGGGTCATTGATGGCAGGAGTTTTGTTAGGCAGCATATGGCAAGTCCAGACAGCTTAAACCCTATTTGGACTAGTAAAGGGGTGTAAGTCAGGTCTGGAAGTCCAAGCACAAAGATTGTGCTGAGATGACCTCAAAAACAGATGATCCTAAGTTCAGCACACCCCTTACACCTCAGTGCACAACTCACAATACAAAGCACACACAACACAAACACTGAATAACATGCACTGAACACACAGTGCCGGGTACTTTGTCTTGCAGTGGATTTTAATGCCTACCAAACTTTTGTATCCTCAGATAACTTGGATCAGACAAATCGGATGAATTGAGCCTTTTTGGTTTAATTGTTGTGGCTTTTAAGATAAAACACTGCTGACAAGCATGAACGTCTATAGTTACGTGGTTTTAAAGGGTTAATTGTATTAAGCAACTGCATCAGTTAATTGCACTTTGTGTTAAATGTAATTAATGAATAGATTGCAGTTTAGTTAATTAAACTTTTAATCTGCGTTCTGTATAATAGATGAAATAGACTAAAATGCAACCTGAGGATCAGTGTACAATAACATGTATTTTAATTAAAGGAAATTTATCATGTATCATGCTACAGAACTACCATAATTTATATGGTTACATATACTTCCACATTAACAATGTGGTTCTTCGATAGAGAGAATTTGCAGATCAGTGTTGATCACAGGAGCTTGAATTAAAACAAAGATAGATGATCCCCTAACACAGCTAGATGAAGTTTAGCTGGTTAAAACGATAAAAGTATTTTTTTTATATCTACTATAGTAATAGTTACTATCACATTTAGGAGCATTCTTTTTAGGACTGCATACTACCACATGTGTGGAGATAGCTGTATAAAGCACTTTTGCAGCTCCAGAGGGAACAGCATGAAATTTGATTTTGCCAGAATTGCCACAAGTTACATCAGTTGCATCAGGATCAGTTTGGGGTGAAAAGTTTGCCCTGACATCTTCCTCGTGCAAGAGGAGGTAATTGTCCGGAGAATTCACAGCTGTCATGTTTATAGTAATTTAAGCACATCTGACAATAACAGTCTCCTGTTATCCATTACATGGAAGGGCAGTTCCGGAAAATGCCCACACCTAATTCTCACCACATTGTCCAGATGTAATGTGTGAAATCTCTTTTTTTTTTCTGCTCTATTTCAGAGGTTTCTCTAATCCATCTAGCCTTTCTTAACTACGGAGCAATATATCAGATAACTATTACCCCACAAAAAGGGCAGATGAACCTAGGAAGTACTGCAGGTGATCTCGGCAATGATCATTGAAGAGCAGCACAAATTCTTGTAGGGTGCTGTTTCAAAACTCACATGAAACAGCATGGAAACTTAAAGCAAGGAGATGTAGATAAGGGAAGGTAGAGTAGACGGGTGTTAGAAAAATGTAATACTTTCAAAACATTTCAAAATCCCAGTGCCTGCAAGATAAATTCAGAAACATGGCATGACCAAAAGACAAGAATGGTATGGTATCTTAGCATTAAATAGATTAAATATATATTAAATATATTTACTGGCAACATCATATGACCCATGTTTTCCAAAAAAGTAAAAAAAAAAAAAAAAACAACTGGAGAAATTTTTCCACAAGCTCTCTGTTCTGAAATATTGTATTTTTTTTCTGTGCTGGCACAGTGACTGTATCTGACACTGAGGCACTAAAGTCACATTAATGCCTCTGTGAGATTGTTTTACTGAGATAAATGCTATTGTTACCATGTGACATTATCTCAGTGACAATGCTAACACACTTAGTTTAGCATGTTAACATCCTTCCTCTTCCACTTATCCTTTTCAGGAGGGCGGGGGGGGGGGGGGGTCTATCCCAGCTGTCATAGGGCAAGAGGCCGCAGGATACACCCTGTACAGGTCGCCAGCCTGTCGCAGGGCTAACGCAGACAAAAATTCGCACTCACATTCACACCTATGGGCAGTTTAGAATCACCAATTAACCTAACCCCACTAACTGCATGTCTTTGGACCGTGGGAGGAAACTGGAGAAAACCCACGCAGACACGGGGAGAACATGCAAACTCCACACAGAGAGACCCCAGCCAAGGTAGATTCGAACCCAGACCTTCTTGCTGTGAGGCACCGCACCACCGTGCTGCCCTCTAGCATGCTAACAGGTTTTACAATAAGCAGTTAACACAAAGTACAGACAAATGATTAGAATGTTACTGGCGCTTAAAGAATTCGCCATAAAAGCAAGAAGAAGCAGCATACAACCTCATTTTAATGTATTCTTTTACCAATTTAACACATAGTGCTTGAGCTTGAAGTCTTTCATCCATCCATTTTCCGCTCATCCAATCCAATTCACTAACTGCATGTCTTTGGACTGTGGGAGGAAGCCAGCTACCTGGACAGAGCCCACACAGACACAGGGAGAACGTGCCAACTACAGAAAGGCCCTGAGCAGATGGTGGATTCAAACCTAGGACCTTCTTGCTGTGAGGCAACAGTAATAACCACCATTAATCACAAAATTTGTTTGAAATTTTTTGATTAACAATATTTTTCCTTTTGTGTACTATAAAGTATTTGTTGATCAGTGCAGAAAGCTGTTGCATGCACTTGCAAGAATAACAATTGGATTGAATGGGTTAAAAACATGGATGGATGGATGGACAGACGGATGGATGGATGGATGGATGGATGGATGGATGGATGGATGGATGGACGGACGGGTGGATGGATGGATGGATGGATGGACGGATGGATGGATGGATGGATGGACGGACGGGTGGATGGATGGATGGAAGGAAGGAGGGACGGACGGACGGACGGATGGATGGATGGATGGATGGATGGATGGATGGATGGATGGATGGATGGATTGAGTGTATTGACTTGAGCTGAACTGAATTTGAATAAACTGAACAGTTCAAGAGACTTTTGATAACAGATCATTTGTAGCGCGCTGAGTTGAGAATCCTTTAAATAAGCCTTTTCATATCCACGAGTAACAGGTTAAGAAAAGAGCATGGCAGCTGAAATATTCAATTGTCTATTTGTAAATCTTTTACTTACCCTAATTTGATCTTTTCATTGAAATAAAACTGGATCCATAAAAACGAGGTCCAGAACGAAGTTGCAGAAACATCTGAGACTTTGAAGTGGCTCTAACAAATATGACACTCACGCTGCGCTTCGTGCAGCAAAGGCTCAGTCATTATTACCTCTTAATATTGTGACTGTTGTCAAAGCATTCACATAATTTATTATCAATTTATAGCACTGCTATGAGCGGGGCTTTGTCTTCATTTCTATTCAAACTGTGCTTCTCTGTTCAGCAAGGCAAATACAGCTGAGCTGAGAGACTCTCCAGCCTCTGCTCATTTAGCTCTATACGGAAAAGGGAGATGAGTTGCATTTTCGGATGCATTCATTATTCCTCTTCTGTCTCTCTTCCTCCCCTCCTCTCTCTCTCTCTCTCACACACGTAGTCTGTCCTTGCTATTAAAATCTGCGGGTATTTTTGTTCCCATTAAATGAATTATACCCATTACTCTCTCTGACAACTCAGCATTGAGTGTGTGCACCCCGATTTAACATTGTTCTAATTCCTCTCACTATTATTGCAATAAAGCATTCATCATAATAATTAACCATTTTGACATCTAATTTAAGCTAATTAATTTAAGAGAAAGAATGCTTGTGTTATATGGAGTTCTGTGAATTGCCACAAAACTTCTGATAAT
The DNA here is from genome assembly GCA_034780415.1 of Cichlasoma orientale. NCBI lineage: Eukaryota > Metazoa > Chordata > Actinopteri > Cichliformes > Cichlidae > Cichlasoma > Cichlasoma orientale. The sequence goes on along the minus strand of JAVDPK010017760.1, from coordinate 4,871 downwards.
CATGGGGTCAAAGTGAGCGTTGATGAATTTCACATTCTTTCAAACTACAAAAAAAAAAAAAAACCAACACACACACACACACATTCGCACACATGTGACATGGGTCACCTGTCCATTAAAGGACAATGGCATTGATCCATCTCGTTAATGGCCGTAATGGCAGATTCCTGTGAGCGTAGCTTATGGTGCCCATTCTTCTGTGTGCCAACATAATGATAGACACTCCAGTGAAATGCTCTATTCTTGGATTGTTAGCACCATAATCTATCTGGATAGAGGCAATCTAGCTTTTCAAAATCAGGCTATTGGTTTTCTCTGCATTGCTCTTCTGTTATGGATCCCTCCAGGCAGCACATTGATGTACTGTAATTTGCGTGTCTTTGTTCTCCGCATTTGGCCGAAAGCTTCTTTGTTCGAAGAGACAAGCGATCGCAAGCAACAGTAGGCAGATATTGTTATTGGCACATTGTTTTCTTTATGATGAAGCAAACTCTTGCAAGGAGTGCATTTCAAATTCACATATTGATTCTTTGAAACCCAAACCAAGAAAATATATGGTTATTTTGCCGGGTTCTTTTGCTGCTTTCGCTGTGCTTGGCATTGAAATAAGAGCCCGTGCAATAATAAAGCACATCTGATGAAGACATTTTTTAGATTTTTATTCCTGCACATTACCAGACCTGCCTACCTGCCTATTGACCAACTGACACAAAGATATCACAAAGATTGCTCTGCATTAGATCAGTGAGCATGAAAATAAAGAGTGAGTACACCAGTGTGCCTCTTTTGCTGTCATCAGAGCCTGCGTTTTCGAAAAACAGCAACACCGTTAACTGATTTTTAATACGACATGTCTTCAGCGCTACTCCGACAGGTATATTTATCATACACGCTAATAGATTAGGGAAACACTCATTTGGTCTCAAGTACCACAAGTCATTAATTAAATTCTCAAGTGATTTTTTTTTAGCATGCTCTATCAGCACAACTGTGATATATAATTGTGTTCCAAGCAGAAAAGACTGCAAATAAAAATTTGTCTTGAAGGCATGTAAAGGATCAGGAGGTTGGTGGTTTGAACCCCAACTCTTCCAGTGTGCATAGGATCAAATGCTGTATGATTGTGTGTGTGTGTGTGTGTGTGTGTGTGTGTGTGTGTGAGAGAGAGAGAGAAAGAGAGAGAGAGAGAGTCAGAGCATGGACCCTTTTTTTTAGATACTTTGTTGCACCTCAAGTATGCCAAAGTTTTCAGGAACGATATGAAATAAAACAAATTATCCACGTTGGGCCAATCTTCAAGGTTCACAAATTAATAATTCTAATGACCTTTACAGTCCCTTTGATCTCCTTCTGGCATGATCATGAGGTTTGCAGTTGTTTTGAGTGATGTGTCAGTTCTGTTACTATCTGGGACTTGAATAATTATTATTATTTTTTTCAGTTTATGACCTGCAGCACAGCTGACATCCTCCTCAGTATAATCTCCACTTTATGTTTTGCTCTAATTGGCTCATGTTATGCTAAATTAAGATGGAGGACATTACACATCTAAAACATCAGTCACCATATCACAGCCTTACAGACTCAGTAGGGTGTACCCCACCTCTCACCCGCGGCAGGTGGGAGCCCCCCGCTTCCCTCCCCTCGCGACCCAGATGGGTGGCTGGTATTTAACCACAGCTAAAAATAATGATGATTTTTTTTCAGGGATGAAGTGATTGTTTTAAAAAAAAAGACAGTGTGTTTGTGTGCTTGAAATCCCCTTTATTTGGAGCTATTCCACTGACACCCCCCCCCCCACCCACCCACCATCACTATCAATATCAGCCCTTCAAACTGACCATGTTTCAGAGTCACTTTTGCACTGAGTTCTGTGCCTCTCACAGGTACTACAAAACAATGACTCCATTTCAGAGACTTGTTTTTCTTGTTCCATTTTTAAACTCAAGTACCTTTCTGGAAATCCATCACAGGCTGAGATACATAAAGTTTTCTGTTCAGACCTAACAATGTTCTGAATGTAGTTTGGCATGAAAAATACTAAGAAATATTCTGCTGTTTGTTATTAGTTCCCAGGGTAAAACTGGAGGATGGAATAGAGAGTAATAACAGTTTCATATTAATTTTTTTTTCTTCTACTAATTTCACATTTTGGCAGCAGTACGTTTTTAGAATTTAACATGTCTTGAATCACAAGAGTTCTTAAATTCAGTGGAGTTCATATTAAGGACAGAAACTTTTTTATTTTTATTATTTATTTATTTATTTTTGCTTAGAACATGCTACCTAGTATAAAAACCTCCAATTAAGTACAGCATAAACACAAAACTCTTCTTGGTAAACTGCTCCTTTATTATCTAGGTTTGCTCTTGGGCTGCTCTGGCTCCCTCCTACCCCCCATTTCCCACTTCTGTTATTGGTTTTATTGTCTCTTGAGCACTGAAATATTTTTGGAAACCGTCTCCAACTGTGGTTTTATTTTCATGGAGATCTCTGTGGACCAAAGCATTAGGGATGTGGAAATTATTTGGTTATTTTTCTTTGTCTGTCTGTTTTTTTGTTTTTTGTACATGTAAAGGTCAGCTCACTCCCCGTGTGGTCTACTCCTGTGAAAACAGTTGTAAAATGTGCAGATGAGATTCTAAAGCCCGTTTGACCGTGGAGACTCGCAGCATATTTTTTGTGTTTCTTTCTTTTGGAGTGATACAAAATTACTGTATAGCATAATTTGCATTTATTGGAAATAAATGATCTAATGCTTTTTATTCGCTGACCTATTTGAGACACAAAAAGACAGGAAATCTCTGGCTGCTAATTTTACCATTATTTTGCAACTGGTTCAATCCCTTGGTGATTCCCAGGGTGGTTCACACTAAATTACTGAAGTAGCCCTTTAAGAGGATTCTTGTGGTGGTTTTAAACATGACTGCCATGATTGCCACCATTTTGCCAAAAAATTTTCTTAAACATTAACTTTTCAGGTATGTGTGTGTACTGATGTGATATTTTTGGGCTTCATTTTTACCTGAATTTGACATCTATTGACGAAGGGAGCACCTGCTGTGGTCAGGTTAAGTACCCTGAAAGTACTTTTGTTGCTGACCCAAGTGCCTCTCTAATTAGTTCGAGTGCTGTTTTTCTGACCTTGGGGCAAAACATAACCTTTTCCCAAATGCTGCACACTCCATTTTATTACTTTTATTGTTGCCCCTCAGTGCAGCTGTGCTTGTCATTGGCCACACCTACAAGCTGCATACATACATTTCCAAACAAGCTTGAAATCAGACAAAAAATTCCAGCTGAACTCACGCAGTCAAAATTGCCCACATATATCACAGGACAAATCTCTCATCGTATCTTTTTCAATGTAGTGTCCTGTTGTCATTTCCAGGCATGCTTATCCATTAGTGCCAGGGAAAATGATGGGATGTGCACGGATGTGTGTGTGGGGTGGGCACATACAGGTACAGCACAATGCTCATGACTCCGTCTGCCAGACTTCCGTGGCTAACTGCATTAGTTCTGCTTCAGTCACAGTTGGAGACCCCACAGAGGAAGAGACTTAGCCGCAATGAGCCACCCAGGAGAATGCGACTGATCAACAGTGTTTACTTCTAAACAAAATCTGTGTGCACTTGGAGAGGCCTCTGCATAGCCATGTGCATTCTGAGCACGCGTTTGCGTTCATAATATTGTCAATATCTGTGTGCATCTGTGCAGGTGTATTCTTGGGAGGTGTTTGAGATGCAGAGACAAGAGCGTTTCTGAAATTGGAATGTGGAAATGGTTTGGCATACATACGCAGGGATTTCAGTGTCTCGCTGTGAGTGTTTTTCAGGGAGATGATTATGGTTTATTAGTATGGGACTGTACAGCCCTTCTAACTGATAGTCAGATGTCACAACGGCTGTTGCATGAAATTCATTGACTTTATAAGGAGGGCATGCTGAGTTTTGGCTGGCAGGGGGGCACCGACAGCTTTGTAAATGTTTGGGAGATAAAAGGCTGTGCGACTGTGTGCCTGCATTTCTATGTGTGTGTGTCTGGCTGGGGTGTAAACAATGGCTAAAGAAGTCTTGATAAAATGTCACTAGGGCGCTTGACCTTGTTTGACAAATTAAGGAGCAAATAAATAAATCAGCTTGGAATGCATCACCGCAGGGGAGTAATACGTAAGTACATACCCACACACACATGCGTGCACATGCACATGCACATGCACACACACACACGAACACACACACACACACAGATAAACAAATAAATGCAAAATGCATGGAGTTTATTTTGAATGACTAGGTTGATAAAATACCTGGATTTGCTAAGCCACTCAGCCAACACCGTGTCTGCACAGAAGGTGAATCATGAGCATCTGCAGAGAAGCAGACGCAACTTCAGTCCTGTGTTTGTGACGGCACAGGATGTGTTCAAGCACAGAACTGTGTGTAGGATATTTGGTAGTGCTCAGCTCTACGCATGATCAATGTAGTTATGTGTATAAAACAGAAGAAAAAAGACTTTAGGATGTGTTTAGCCATGCCTGTGTAGACTCGAGACTGATATAAAATAGGATCACTAAATATACTGAAAGAAAAATTTGTTTCAGTCTTGCTGTCCTCATTCTTTTTATTATTATTAGTGAGCAAATAAGTCAAATTTATTTATAAAACATATTTAAAAACAGCTTTCACTGACCAAAGTGTTGTCCAAAGTATATTTTATTAATAGGAAGAAGAAGAAGAAGAAGAAGTAGAAGAAGAAGAAGAAGAAAGAAGAAATGGCCTTTATTATCCAACAGAGGGGAAATTTGGGTGTAACAGCAGCCGCAGTTATAAATATAAATATAAAAATTTACATTATTGAAGAAAAAG
>JAVDPK010017759.1:0-12005 GCA_034780415.1 Cichlasoma orientale | reverse complement strand
GTCATCGTCTCGTTATCGTCGTGAAAAAAAGGGTCGTCAACGAAATCATTTCGTTATCGTCATCGTTAACGAAAACAGCACTGCTGACTGAGATGAATTTCTTCATTTTTGAGGCCACAATCAAAGCCTCAAAGTTTAGGGCCTAGATCCACAGAAGTTTCTTGGACTTGGCTTCTGTTCTTACCAACAACTGTATATAAAAGATGGACTTGGCCCCTGTGATGTCATACTTAGCCTTGGGGTAAGCATTTTTTCCATGCTGATACTGGACACATGAGTGAGGGGTGGATCTGAATAAGAAACTGGGGAACTTCAATCACAAGCCACGCCTGCACCAAAGCCTACTTTATCTTTTTTGTTGTTTTTTTTTATTCTAATGGGGACAATAATTGATATAATGAACATTATGATAAATTAATCAAGACCTAAAACGATCTATTGGGCCCATGAAGTCATCAAGAAAAGTGTTTCCTGAGATAGTAGAGTGAAGTTTATTTAGACTGACTATCTATAGAAGTCGCTTCCTGCTGGCCATTAGAAAGAATGCAGGTTTAAGGCACTAATTGGAAGCCACCGCCATATTTTACATACAGTCTGTGGCCCTGCGGAGTGAACTCTGGGAGCCCCCTAGCCTGTTATCCTCCACGAGAATTTGTATTCTAATGTTGTTTTATACTATTGTTGTATTGCTTGGTATTTTGTTTAAAAAAAAAACACAAAAAAAAAACAAAACTCTGGGATCTCACGTACACAGGTGTGTCCCGGAATAAACTGGTACATTCAGTTTGACACAGGTCAGGTCAGGACATATAAAACGAGCAGGATGCCACAATCTGACCACAATTCAGAGCCACAGCAAAAACATTTCTGAATAAAGTTACAGTTCTTTTAATAAATTTACTAAAATAAATAAATAGAAATGATAAAAGTGTTGTCAGCATTTAAAAAGTAGCTGACTACTTTCATGAAGCATAAATAAAGCGTCCCAGTAAGCTGTGAAAGAGTGACTGGGAGCACTTAAGTGGTTATTTTGAAGCATTTTCTAAATTAACATTAATTGTAATTGTCTCTGGGAGATGAAAACTGCATTTATAGAATCAACAGTCACACCTGACTAAAAGTAGCGCATCTCTGTCTTTAATAATGTCTCTGATTCAGCTGCTAGTTCCTTTATTCTTCGCACCCTTTGCGCTGCCGGTATTCAGTGATAACAGACCGTGTTTTGCCCCCCGGCCTCCCGGGTCTGTGTCTCATTCGGACCTCTCCCTCGGAGAGAGTGCGCTATCAGCAGAAATGAGACGCACCCGATGGTAGCATAAAGGAGGCGTGTCCTGTCTGCCTCACTGCTTCAGCGATATTAATCTGTGACCTGCCTTTGAGTTCCTTCCAGTCCTTCTGCAGGAGCATAAGAGGTAAAGCTGCAGCTATTTTTCTCTTTTTATCATTTCTGCTTTTCCCGCACAAGTTTAGCTAGCTTCATGTCTGCGCTAGCTTCGCGCTAGCAAAGCACGCAGCTTAAATCACTGATCCTAAGCTGAACGTTGCATTTTCTGTTCACCAACTTTGCTGAATATTTTCCTGTGTAGTTGCAGGCGCTCGGTGTGTGAACATGGCCCAGTCAACCCTCGACTCGATGCCCGGAGCCTCGACAGGGACCGTAGTGGTCACGGAGCCTCTGAACTTCTGGGGCGGAAAGCGAGTGAAGCCCAGAGAGGAGAAAAACGCAGAGCCCGTGTTTGAACCCGCAACCGGTGAATATACTGCTCCCTAAAATCTGCTTCAGCCTTTAAAGACGGGTGTTCTGGGGGGAATGAGGCATGGCAGTTTAAAGTTTTGCAGTTTCTCTAAGTTATATGTGAAACTTTCACTTTTTCAAGTGGCCCAAAGTGCCATGAAAGTGCTCAGAGTTCTGTTAAGTTGTGTAACGCAGGCCTTTAGCCAGTTGTGGACCAGCTGTGCTTAGACAGCCACCAAAGATCAGTTTTGAGACGGGAAAATCCTGGAGATTAAACAACGCAAGGGTCTGCTTTACATTTAAAGCTTTCATATAGAAAATCGCAAATGTCGGTGAGGGTGTATTACTGGTGCAGCTTAAAAATGTTCGAATGGAGTTTGTTGCCAGTTTTTCGAGATGGAAAAGGGGGGACATGCATGGAAAAATGCACAGCGTAGAGGAACTGAGATCGCTTTACTCATGTTCTCTGCTTCGGGCCTTTCGTTCCCAGCTCAGGTGTGTAACCTGTTCTTCTTCTGCTGTCTGCAGGCCGGGTCCTGTGTCAGATGGTACCCTGTGGGGCCGAGGAGGTGGATGCAGCCATACAGAGCGCCTATGCTGCCTATCAGAAGTGGAGCAAGATGGCGGGCATGGAGAGGGCTCGGGTGATGTTAGAGGCCGCCCGCATTATCAGGGTGAGAAGGTCAAGCTGTTGTGCAATAATAACCACGAGCAGTCTAGGAAACTGTCCAGTTCAGTGTTTGCGTAACATAAATTGGAGCGGGCTGTTAGAAGATTGCAATAAGACACTGGTTATTCATTAACACCCTCCCTCCCTTCATTGCTGGCCTTTATTTGAACTAAATTAACCTTTTGTCTGTATTCGCTCTGTCATTGTATAATCTTCAAGCAAAGCATCTCATCACACTTAATTACTGCAAAGTATCAATTAAAATAGTTCTTTTTTTTTCCCTTCATGCATATTCAAAAACAAAAACAGGAAAGAAGGGAAAAGCTTGCAAAGCTGGAAGTGATCAACAATGGGAAGTCCATCACTGAGGCTGTGGTGGATATCGACATTGCCTGGCAGTCCATTGAGTACTATGCCGGCCTGGCTGGTGCACTTGCAGGTGGGCGCACTAGTGCTTCTGTGTTTGTCAAAAGGTGGAAACGTCTCAGTTTAGTGGTTTTTAAAGATTGTGCTGTCATTTTTGTGCAGGCCAGCACGTCCAGCTTCCTGGTGGAGCATTTGCTTACACCAGGCGGGAGCCGCTTGGCGTGTGCGTGGGAATCGGTGCATGGAACTACCCCTTCCAGATTGCAGCGTGGAAGTCTGCTCCTGCTTTGGCATGTGGTGAGTTTTATAACATTGTATATATCATCCTGCTGTCAGTGATCTGCACAACAGGGCACTGTGAAATATAACAGAGCAGGGGGCTGAAACAAGGCAGGCCACAGAAGATCTACTTTAATTTGTAAGTTTTTGTTTTGGGAGGCTGACGACAACAAATGTCTTTTTTTTTTGTTGTTTTTTTGTTAAAATGTGCACGTGGAAAAACTAGTTCTGCTTTAACAAGAGGAAAAGCTATGGCCTTTGAACTGTGGTTGTGTTTTTAGGCAACGCCATGGTATTCAAGCCCTCTCCTATGACTCCCGTGACTGCCGTCATCCTGGCTGAGATCTACAAAGAGGCCGGGGTACCTGACGGGCTTTTCTGTGTGGTCCAAGGTGGCGCAGAGACCGGGAGCTTGCTCTGCCATCATCCGAAGGTCGCTAAAGTCTCCTTCACCGGAAGTGTTCCTACAGGCAAGAAGGTACACAGCACTGCAGGGGTTCCCACACATGCACTGTAATCTGGCTGCGGCTGCTGCTGCATGAGTTTTTAGGGTAGCTGACTCACTTTTGGGCTCACCCCCAAGTGGCCACTAGAGGAACTGCAGTTTGGGCACTTTGGCTTCACTGCAGCTGCCAACAGAAGTCCTTGTGATCTGGTGTGAGCTGGAGGGCCACTCTAACCAGAACTTGCAGCCTTGAAGTGCTGCTGCTGCTACAGAGATCCTCGAGGCTGTAAAGAAAGAGACTGTGCTAGCTGCAATCCAAGATGAGTGGGGGTGCGCTTTCTTTTGTACATGTGCACATACTGCTTCCTCACTACTGCCACAAATACTGTGCATTTCTGCACAGTGCCATGTTATTTTAAACTAGAGCTAAGCTGGTTATGCAAACCCACAGACCACACCTGCTCTTTGCTTTCAGGTCATGGAAATGTCTGCAAAGGGGGTGAAGCAGGTGACTCTGGAGCTTGGAGGGAAGTCTCCCCTGATCATCTTCAAAGACTGTGATCTGGAGAACGCAGTGAAGGGGGCACTCATGGCAAACTTCCTTACGCAGGGACAGGTGAGACTGTATTGTTATAACATTATTGCACAGCCTGATCCAAGACAGACTCTCAGAACCTCTGGTGGGTTAACTGTACGTCTGAACTATGCAGGTGTGCTGCAATGGGACCAGAGTGTATGTGCAGCGGGAGATCATGCCGCAGTTCCTGGAGGAAGTAGTCAAGAGGACCAAAGCCATCCCTCTGGGTGACCCCCTGCTCGAGAGCACCCGGATGGGAGCTCTGATCAGCAAGCCACAGCTGGAGAAAGTGCTGGGGTTTGTCAGTCAGGCCAAGAAAGAGGTGCTTTTCATGAGCTTCAATAGCACCTTTAACCACGAAGTTTCCATATCAGTGTAGGTATTCTTAAATGTAGTCATTTCATTTTTTTCCCCCAGGGAGCCAGAGTGCTTTGTGGAGGAGAGCCTTTTGTCCCCAGTGACCCCAAACTGAAAGGGGGGTATTTCATGTCACCATGTGTACTCGGTACGTCTAATGCTTCTGCTGCTGATGGCACAGCACACACACAATCAGCTCTGTTTAACACACAACGTCTCTCGACACAGACAACTGCAGAGACGACATGACCTGCGTGAAGGAGGAGATTTTTGGCCCCGTTATGTCCGTCATGCCTTTCGACACGGAGGAAGAAGTGCTCCAGAGGGCCAACAACACCACCTTTGGATTGGCCTCTGGAGTCTTCACCAGGTCGGTCTGCCATGACTCAGCAGTGTGGTGCAACTGCTGATAGCTTGCTCTTTAAGATAATGAGTTTATTGCCTTCTGTTGGCTGCGGTTCAGGGTCTCTACAGTGCAGCCAATTCATTGCACACCAGCTATTTCAAGCTGCATACAGAGTTTTCTGTGTTCTCGTCCTCCTGCAGGGACATTTCTCGAGCCCATCGCGTGGCTGAGAACCTGGAGGCAGGGACCTGCTTTATCAACAATTACAACATCAGCCCTGTAGAGGTGCCATTCGGGGGATACAAGATGTCGGGTAAGACGCTGTGAGCTTCCAATGGTCGGAGTGAACACTGCATTTGCTGAATGAGTGCAACACAAACAGTTCTCCTGATCTCCGCAGGCTTTGGCAGAGAGAACGGCCAGGTGACCATCGAGTACTTCTCCCAGCTGAAGACTGTGGTGGTGGAAATGGGCGACGTTGACAGCCTCTTCTAAAGTTTCACACCGCTGTGCCAGAACTGACTAAAATTTTGCTTCTCCCTTCATTTAGTGTGCTAACAAACACATAATGAATGCAGAGGGTGTGCCTTAAAGGCATACATGCTCAACACTAAATAGGACTAGAACTACTCGTTACCTACTTCCTACTAAAACATCATGCACTTCAGTATTAAGTCAACAAGTGAAGGCTGACCTGAATTTCAAAGGGGTTTTACTGATGAAGCACTGGAGAACAAAACGGGTGCCTAACAGCTGGCAGATTTTGTACTGTTGTTTGGACAGCTGATTTTTAACAAAATAAACTTGTAGAGGCAAAGTCTGTTTGTTTTTGTGTAGAACTGTATGTGTGTGTGTCATACTGGAATCGGCTCTATTTATGTAGCACCAAATTAAAATCATCTCAAGGTGCTTGAAGACTGCAATACTGGAAAATCCCAACAATCACGGCCAAGACGAAGAGTTTACTTTTAGCAGGAAGAGACGGCTATCAGAACCAGGCTCAGGGATGGGGAAAGGAGAGCATATAGACCCAGGGAGGGTTCAGGGTCACGTGATCCTCCTCTAACTACAAACTTTATCGAAAAGGAATGTTTGAAGCAAAAACCTAAAAGTAGAGAGGGTGTTTAGTGCAAAGTGGTATTTGGATAATGTATAATGTCTTTAAGATATCATGGGGGCCTGATTGTTCTCGACTGTTTGTGAGGAGAATTTTGACTTTAATCCCGGGTTTAATAGGGAGCCCATGGAGAGCAGCTTTGGGAGATACGAGCTGTTTCTTGGTGCTGGTATCTGGGGAAATAAATTGGTTCTAAGAATTGATATTAATATTAACAGCTAGTCTGAGGCTTTTCGGTGATGTGCACAAACTTTCACTAATGCATTTCACATTAGATTATATGCTAGCAGATGCTTTATATAATTGCAGATCCTTGATTTATAACAGCTGTTAGAACTGTGGCCTCACAGCCAGAAGGTCCTGGGTTTGAACCTGCTGGCCTGCAGGAGACTGCAGCTTCTTTCTGGGTACTCGGGCTGCCTCCCAGAAGCATGCATGTTAGGTTAATTGGTGTGAATGTGTGTAAGAATGATTGTGTTAACCTTGGTGACCTGTACAGGGTGTACCCCCCCATCTCTCACCCTACAGCTCCAGCTTCCCCCGTGACCCTGACTTGGATAACTGTTTCAGAGGATGAATGCATTACCAGTTATTTTCATGTCTCTGCAGTCACCAACATATTCTGCAGAAATTAGCATATTCTTTAAAGTGTATAAATATGCAACACTTTGTCATGAATATGTCTGATTTTATGACGTCATGATTGTGACAGGAAGGTTCATATTGCTAAACAATAATTGCCCTGCCTTAATGATAAGGTGGCAGCAGCATGTTGTAGTTTTAAAGCAGCCATTTACCTTTTTATACCTGCAGTGCAGTTTTATTGCACATGCATCAATGGAGTTAGCACAGCAATCATCGATCCTCAAAAACAGGCAGGAATGCAACTGAGAGCATGCAGAACGCTTTAAGGTAAAACAAAAATGACTTCTTACTGTAGGTTTTATGTAGTTTTTACAGATGACAGCGTTTTAAACTCTAAACGGAAATCTGTGTTTAAATTTGGAATAAGAGGGTCTTAAGAAATTTTAAAATTTCAAATTAATTTCAAAATTTGATGATGAAAAATAAATATATATCGCTCATTACTGGATTGGTGAATAATAATAGTACATGTGTTTCTCTGAGTGGGATTTCTTTATGAAAATGTGTTTTTGGGTCTGACTGAAACTCGAACCGCACTTCGAATAAATAAAAGTTGTTTCCGCCACGTCTAAATTGAAGGCTTTTATTTTGGCAGTGATGAACCGGATGTGTTTCTGTGTCGCTTGAGGCTGGCTAGCTTCTACTTTAACAATGCAGGTAAATCATTTTGAAATACATTCTGAACCAAAGCGTGATAGTTTCATAACTGTATCAGCGTTCATTGAAATATTAATTTATATTGTGCTGCTAACGCTTTTGCTTCTGTTTAACTGTTTGTTCCGCTCTCATGCGTCGTTTAGCCTTTTTGCTAGCACAGCCGGTGCAGTGAAAGTGTGTTTGGGCGCTTTTTAAACAGAGTTTGTGTCTTTCAGCAGCGGGAGGAGAAGCAGTTGGAGGCGTCGGTGGAGTCTCTGATCTCTCGGGTGGCCCACGTTAAAAACGCCCTGCACAGTTTCATCTATAAGCTAGAAAATGAGTACGAGCGTTTGACGTGGTGAGTAAAACAATAACAGCTTAAGAAGCTCAACATAGATTTCAGTTCAACTCATACATTGTTGTTCCAGTAATTGTGTACGGGATCATATATAAAGAGTGAGTTTCCAGAATCACTTTAGCACCGGGCTGCTGTTAAAGACTGTATACACAGATCCGAGCTAAAACGCGTTCTATGTGGATGATTTTGATCAGGCCCTCAGTTTTGGACAACTTCGCCCTCCTGTCTGGCCAGCTGAACACGATCAACAAACTGCTGAGGAACGAGAAGACGCCGTCCTTTCGCAACCAGGTTATAATCCCCCTGCTCCTGTCTCCGGACCGCGATGAAGACCTGGCAGTGAGTATCAGAGCTGCGAACACGTGTCCATGTGTCTTTCATTTGAAGCAGTCTCTCTGAGCTGTCCTGACTCGCTCTCAGAAACTCACGGAGCAGCGCGTCCCGGTGTTCAGTCATGAGATCGTCCCCGACTACCTGCGGACCAAACCTGACCCTGAGGTGGAGGAGCAGGAGAAACAGCTGAGTGCGGAGGCAGCCCGCATCGGCCCTGATGTGGCACAGGTCAGCGTGGACGCACTTACAATAAAGTATTCTGTCATTTTGGGAGCATTTTGGGTTTTCAAACCTCCAGGTTTTCTTCTCATCAACAGAAACAAATCCAGACGTTGAATAAGCTGTGCTCCAACCTGCTGGAGAAGCTCAGCAACCCTCGTGAAGACAGAGATGCAGAAAACGCTGGTGTGTTGCACTGCTGCTGCACCTTTTCTTAAGAAATCAGACAAAAACAATGCTGACTCTGTGGGCTTTTTATTCTCCTCTCCAGCAATGCGGCAGAGCAAACCATCTTTCAACCCCGCTGACACTAACGCGTTAGTTTCAGCCGTCGCTTTTGGAAAGGGAATCTCCAAATGTAGGCCTCCTGGTCCCGTAGCCGCTGGACACCAAGGACAGGGATCCATGATGAGTGGAGGTCCAACCTTACAGCAGGTCACTATTGGTGGGGGTTCAGGCCAGCAAGCAGGTATGGGAGGACCTGTGGCCCAACAGCAGCAAGGACAGACAGGTAGGAGACCTGGAGAGCTAGGTTAATGTTTCACCTGAAGCTCAGCATCACACAGTTCTGTGAGAGCCAAGATGGACAGTATAAACCGGAATTAGGCTGAGGGTCATTTCACCTTTCAGACCCAGAATCTGTGACCTCAGTTTCAAAACTTTCCTAATGACAGCGCGCTCAGCCGTTAGTTTTCAGATTATAATGAATAAAATGTGAGGCTCGTTTTGTAAACTAGGTAATTTTAAGAGGCAGAGAGGAGAATTATCCAGGATAGGCTAAAGACTTATTAGCATTCCATCAAAGGCAGAGGCTGATGGAGGGTATCACCCACCCCTGATTACCCCTGATTAGGGGGCACTAACAGTCTTATTAAATATAATTTTTGGGACATACAGTAGTTCAAATTGGGTGACTATCATCCTTTGAGATGATTTAAAATGTAGATGGCATGTTGTTGTAAATTTGGTAGAAAAGTTTTTTTTTACACGCACTTGATCAGCCTTTATCATTTAGTATACAGAAACATATTAATGTTAATTTTGCTTAACATGTGCCTCAAAATAACCACCACAGTAATACCAGGAAATTTCCAGTGCAATGTTACGCCATAATGAGATGGAAATATTCATTTTTATGTGAAAATACTAGTACTGTACTGAAACCACTGAACTTTTATAGCTTTTTGTGTAACACAGAATTTTATGGATGACTTATTTCTGTTTATAGCTGAAGAAAGAAAACCTTAACGACGTGCAAATAAAGTTAATCTCGTCTTGATCTCCACTTTTTTTTTTTTTAGGAAAAATGCCGAGCAGCATCAAGACAAACATCAAATCTGCATCTGGTTCAATGCATCCTTACAACCGATGAGCCCCTTTCTTCTCACCTCTTACCTACAGAGGTGGCTGCATCTCTTGGGGGGTTAATTTACTCAGGAGGCCACATGAGAAACTGGGACTGCTGTGGAGGACTGCTCCAATAAGCTGAACTGGATTCTGCTCCATATTCACTTATCGTCTCTGTATAAGCTTGTTGGTTTCTCGTGTGAGGAAAGTTAATTGCCCGTGTCCATCTGAGTTATTTTCATGGAAAATGGGAAAAATGTCACCCTTAAACATGAAAAAGCTTCTTTTTTTTTTTTTTTTTTTGGTCACTGAAGCTGTTTAAGTTTTTGGAGACTTCATCTGAGCGTCAGTGTTTGAGCCACTAGGTGGCAGTATGCTTTCATTAATGGCTTTATATTTTTGGAACTGTACTCAGGACACTTCCAATTAAAAAAAGTGTTCAAAAGAATTCCTGGTTGTCTAATGAATGCACTGAAATCATCATTTAACTAAATTATTATTAATGCACTAAAGGTTTGTGTATAAATGAATAAGTCTTAGTGTCTCGATGTGGAAGCGGTCGTTCCCATCAAATGACCATCCCCACACGTCAGACGTGCACCACGATCTGATGTCTGTTCCACATTTCTGCCCCTTATTTCTTCTTCTGTGCTCTTTGTCCATTTGGCTGCGGTACCAAAGGTGAGAATAATGAGGGTGGACGTTGCTCTGTGTGGCCTGATAATGTCAAAGTGTTTAAGGGGGGAAATGAGGAAGTATCAGTGCTGACGTGTGAGGGGGGCCTCTCTCTGTGCCGGCTCTCTCTGTCCACTCCAATCCCTGTCCTGCTGCACGGCACAGTGACCGTGCTGCTGTCACAGCGTGCGGGCCCATGGCTGACCTACATACACCCTCTGTCCCCAAACAGGCGGACGTCTCGCTGTGTCAGCCGCCGTGGTCAGATGCTCTGCTGAGACAGCTCAAAGCTGCACAAGGTCACACTCGTGTCCACGGATGAGGTCTAAATTTTAAACAAAGAGCTAACGGCAACGTCCAGCGAACATCACAGAACAGGTTCAGCCGAGGTTTTCTGCCAAACTACCATCCGAACTTCGACACGCCAGGATGGACCGTTTTTCATACCATCCTCATTTTTATTTTATCGACACACAAAAACATCTTAGATTCTTTGCAAGACCTTTGAAATATGTTTTTCTCTGAGATTTCTACAAATAAAGCGACAACCTGCTGAGGTCCTGTTTTTCCTGTACGGTCCAATGACATTTAATTTGTATATCTCAAATAAAAATATTAGATATTAAGTATTACAGAAATCCAGTAAAAGGATTTAATTATTTTTCATATATATATATATATATATATATATATATATAATAGCCTATATTTTGACACATCACTGCTGGAAATGAATATGTATATTTATGAATATTTAAAGTGGTGACATTTCCCTCTCTGGTGCTTTGTTTTATTTTTAAAGGCTAAAATTGTATTTAAATGCATATTTTGAAATCCTATCTAAAGCTGGCTCCGTTACAGTGGAAGTTTATTGTGGCCGTCAAATGTGTGTTATAGCAAAATGAGCCGAATTAACAGTTCAGCTCAGTTTGTGTGTTTGATGAGAATCTGAAAAAGGGTTCTGGGCCGAAACTCCAGCTCCACAGAACTTATGAGGTTCTGTCACGTTTTCTTCTTCTTCTCGTATAATAATGGCACACAGCCAAGAAAACACTGGCTTCTCTTTACAAACAAAGATGGAGGCACTGATGGAAACTGCACTGCCTGGTGAGGCACATATACTTCTGACACAGTATCAGTGCCTCCAAACCACAGCTGAGCCTTATTATGGCAGCTAATCAGATCGCTGTTGTGCAATTAGAGGATTCGTTTAGTCCCCATCATAAAACACGATGAATCTGAACAAAGTCCATTTACACTGTGGTACAAAACCAAAATGAAGCAGCTTTAAAGTTGAATTTGGCACCAGAATTGGACTTTGTGCTTTATTATTAAAAATGATTGTGGATTAAAAACGTAATTTAATTTATTTTATTTAACACAAACTCCAGTAAACGAACAGCAGCTGACGATGTAGCCTTAAAGCTAAGATAACAACACTGATCTCCAACAGGAGCTCTGCTTAAAGCCACAGAGTGACTGCAAACTTCACAGCCTCCAATTTGCTTGGAGGAAACCAGCCTTTAAATCACATCTAATTAAATACTAATTACTTCATTTTGCTGCCTTATTAGTTACAATATATTTAGGCATCATATTAGATGCAGAGTTTGGTGCACTCTTTAGACACCAGGTGAAAAACAAACAGCAGTGACTGCAGGCTGAAGCGAATATTTTCCTTAAATGAAAACACATTTGATGATCCGAAATGTCAGTGACTGAGTTTCTGCACGAAGCAGCCGTGCTGAACGTTAACAGTTTAATACATACAGTTTGGATCGATGTGCTTTAAACCAAAAAATCTCATCATTTCTGACCTCTACTACGGTGGCCCAGAGGTGTCAGGTCAAATACAAAAGCCACAACACAAATACAAAAGCCACAACACAAATACAAAAGC
>JAVDPK010017758.1:0-12006 GCA_034780415.1 Cichlasoma orientale | reverse complement strand
CTCCCACCCAACGTGTTTGGGGTGATGTGAGAGTGTGTAATGAAAGGAATTTGTATGACTGTGAAAACTACAGTGCTATTAAAATTGGAGGGACAGATGTAATGTGAGCACTGAATAACAGCACCCAGCTACACTGCCCCCCCAAGGCCGTGTTGTATTTTGGAGATAATCATACTTGGAGAGACAATGCGATTTTCAGCAAGCTAGAAAATGAATTCCCACATTCACAGGATGTCTAATTTATCTTAAGGTTGATTGAATTGTCAGATGTGTGCCGTAAGCACATTACGTATCATAATTTGTCACTTCTGTGTTATGTGCCAGATTACACACTCAGACTGCACAGAGTACGAGCACAGAAAGACACACACACACATTTTCAGGTAACATATATGTTAGATAACCCTTGACAGTCTTATCTAAATTTTTAATTGCTCTTAGTTTCATTCCATTTTAATCCTTTTCATTATACTGAGCCTGTGCTGTATGGTATGGGCTCTCTTGGCAGATGAACACGGCTTGCCCACTCTCTTACATTTTGATTGTAATGGTAAAATGTAAGTGCTAATGCGAGCCTAATTCACTTCACCCCTCAGCAGTTTAGGCTTTGCCTCATCCATCTCACTTAGAAACTGCACAGCTAGCCATATCCCTCCTGTATAAAGAGATCAGCTATATTATAATGTCCAACACAATGATGCTAAATTATTTATCTTACTTAGTTATGGTGCTGCAAATAACTGTTAGACACTGAGCAGAAACAACATTCTAGTTACAGACTGTCCTGTTCACTATTGTGCTTTACTGGATTGTGAAGGAGGTGCATAAATAATAGATAACTAGAAAGCATTTTTAAAGGTTAGATCTGTATATATTAGCTTTTGGTTTCATTCTGGTGGCTCTCTGAATGTCCACAAACAATGCTAAATTTAAGTGAGTTTGTTGTGTTTTGGCAACCTGTGTGTGTGTGTGTGTGTGTGTGTTTAATCAAAAAACTAATTAATGTCTTCATGTATCAAAAAGAGATGTGGTAGCAAAACAGGTGTTCTATTCACAACAGCAATTTGATAAGAATATTAAAAAGCAGGAATAAAGAGCACACACACACATCACACAGGCTTTATATTTACAAATGAGACAGGCCAGTCTTTGTAACAAGTTCTGCTCCATATATATTAATAGAAACGGAGGCTTTGATATAGATTTGCTCCGGGCTAAATGGGAAACAAGAGATCGTGGCTTTCTGATTAATGCATTTTTCATGTCAAAAACATAAGAAAGCACGGGGCCAGTGCATGGCAAAACTTGCAACACGTCGTACTGTAGTTGCAGCCTTACGAGCAGAATGCATTTGTCACATCTTGCTACTAATTGATTATTGGTGATAAGCCCTCTGTATGTGCTTATAAGAAACACGTTAATGCATATTGCATGTTAATAATTTATTGATCTTTTTCTGTTGCTTTAGTGAGAATAATGCCTTGATTACACTCCGTTGCGGACAGGGGCATGGACAGCTGGAGACCTGACAGCTGAGTATTCATTCCTGTTGTATGCCTAACGTATAATGCAGGTCTAATGCATAATGTATTATGCAGTTATTGGCAGATATGCGCTTTCACAGCTTCCGGATCTGAAATAAGCAATATGTGTTTTTTTTTTCTCGTTAACTTCCTATCCCATCAAACTTGACAACATGTAGCGTTCATTTCAGATGTGGCCGCTGAAAATTTAAGGATTAAGGATGAGTAGGTTAGGTAAACTCAATGATCAAAAATATGTTTGCAATATAAAGCAATTACAGTAAACTCAACGCCTTTATTAAAGTTCAGCCTATAAACTACAAAAAACTTGTCATAAGCTTTTCTGAATGCCTAATAATTTATCAAAAAATGTGTTTATGATGCTATTTCTAAACCTATACAGTTCTTATACAGATATATTAATAAGCATCTTGTGAGAACATATACAGGCATTTTTACACATTAACTAACGCTTATAAAGATGAACTTAATATAAAGCCTTACAGAATCCGCAGCTGTAAGTAAATGTGTCTAGAAATGCTGAAATCTACAATTCTGTGGATTTTCTGGATAACTGTCATCTGTTCTACTTAGACCTCTGTGCCTGCTTGCATTGTGTTCAAGCTCTTGTGTTCCCCTGTTCCCCCTCTGAGGGAAAGATAAGGGCACAAGAGCAATGCGAAAACCAAAGTCTATCATTTGTTTAGTTGGTAAGTTATGGATGGCACTGTTGGTGAGAAACCATAGGCTTTACCTGTGTGATCTCTCCTTTGTCCTGCCCTATTTTAGCACACTAACAAATGATGCTAAGAGGGCAACTGTTGGGAGTAAGCGGAAAAAGTATATTATGAGTATTTTCAAAGAGAGTCTGAAAGAAATACACAGGAAGCAGGTTTCCAAATAAGCTTTATCTTTTGTTCAGGTTTTCTTTCTACCTTTCATCCAGTCCAGTTCTTAATGTGCAACACTTGGTCTGCTGTGATCGACTTCACTTCTAACACCTTATAAGAGACAATCTGAGCAGGTAGCACTTGAAGCCCAGCACAAGGCTGCACAACAGATAAATACAAGCGAAACTTCCCGGCAAAGTAGAACGAAAGTTTTTTGAAAACACAAAAGGTGTAGATATAAAATTAGTTTCACAATCTTTAGACGCAACAAGTATATCAACAAAAAATTATGTAATATAGAATTATTTAAAGAACTTTTTTTTCATATGCGGGAGGACAAAGAAAGCCAAGTTAAATTTCACTTTAATGGTCCAAATGGAGGCAAACAACAAAAGATAGCCACAAACAAGAAACACGGTCGCTGAGCAGAAGTAATCAAAGCTCCCACACTGAAAATGGAAAAATAACACCTTGATTTACTGAGAGCAAGAGTTACATCCTGGTGAAAGAAAAGCCTCTAAAAAGTATTTTTCAACAGTAACAGGAACACATGCGCGCCATTTCAAAGCCACAGTCAGGTGATAGAGACAGAAAGAGAAGAGAAAGCTGTTTTTCGCTGTCATCCTGCGACTTGCACTCTTATCTGCCTCTTGGTGGGATTAATGCCACCTAAAAGCTCCCCTAACCTTTCTGATTGATTTATGGAGTTCATTTTACAATAACTTAGTGTTTCCTTGTGCAGTCATTGTCCCTGCACTGATATTTGTCCTTTACAGGGTTCAGATTTTGGCCTTTTCCCTCCCGCATTAATTGTTGCTTCCAAGTTGAGTGGCTCGTGGTCCCTCAAGCTTGTGGGCGGTGTAAGTACTCCGGTGTCATCTCCATGGGTACAGCATAATTTACTTGCAAAGTATATGTTTCAAAAATGGGAAACTGCTTTTTCAGTTAACCGATGCTGATGTCGAATTGAGCTTATCAGTTTTATAGTCCAAAAGGTGATGTGTGTAATACAGCTCCATATATTTTACATTTTGTCATGTTTAGCTCATAACGTATGTGAATACAGCTCTCATATGTGTGTGAAAATACACATATTTAATTGTACTGTATATCTTTTTGGAATTATCATATACAGAGACCACAGCACAATCTCTGGCCCATGTAATTAGGACAGTAGATATTTTTATGATAGAATATTCATATTCTTGATGTTTGCTTTGACTTAGCCAAATATCTGGCCCATGTCAATGCATCAAAGCACTACATTTGTAAATCAATTAATAATTTGTAGAATATTGTTCCAAAACAATATCAGTTGATTTCAGCAAATTTTTATGGTTTCATGTGAAAAATTAGTTACCTAAATTAGTTACAAAATCCCATTAAAAATTGTAAATAATAAATGATATTTCGTAATCTTATAAGATGAAATAATTCACTGGAACATATTAAAATAAGTACACTACCTGAATAATTGATTAAAATACCAAATATCAATAACAGTATAATCCATCTAGTACTAGAAGAAACCATAAGTTTGAGATACAAGTTTCTGTATTCTGTATGCCAGTGAGCTGTTGGGAATGCTGCCAACTAAAGGAAGATGCCCGAGCCCTTCCTAAAACAGTGCACAAACCCCCCCAAACAAATTCACTGCAAACCACAAAAAACATAATAAATAAAAAATAAATATTGCTTTTATTTTCTAAGGGGTGAACAGGTCAAACTCATTCAGCAGGCAGACTCTGGTGTTTTTGTATGTTTGTTTGTTTGTTTTAAATCATAGACTAAAATAATAAATATATGTTTAAAAACATAAAAACACAATTGAAAGAGTCATGTCAAATCCAGTGTATTAGAATAATCCATTAACAATCAATAAACCATGACAGAACGAGAACAAGCCGACAGGCACGCGCTGTTCTTTGTTCATTTGTGGCGTTTTTCTGCCACTTTACTAAAATACAGCAGAATCACTGTTAGTTGAGGTAAGATTATATTTAATGGCTGACTTATATTTGTTTGACTACTTTTGTTCAACTTTGAATGCATTCATTTGGCCAGCGGACATGCTGCTGCACTGTGTTTGGGAATGAAGAGACTTGTTATCGTTTTATCATTACATTTTGTACATTATCACATTACCAGACAACAAACTTTCCTCTCATACCTGATTTGTAGTTTGTCATTGGCTCGCTCAATATTTATTTATTATTTAGAAAGCGAGAAAGGTTATTGGTAGGAATGCGTATCGATGTCTTATAGTAAGTGTTCAGCCCGTTCTCCTGCGATTGCAAAGGCAGCATATTGAGTGAGGTTATAGATGTTATGCAGCGCGGTCTAGGTAGAGACAATATGTGAAGATGGTAAACAGGGCTGTGGTGGTCTAAAAAGGAGGGGTGGGGTTGTAGGGTAAACTCATTGCTTTATATTAGCTTTTTTATTGGTGGCCTCGGGGGCCGTGATGCTGGGAATATGAACCTACCAGTGTCGATCTCCAAAAACAGTCTTGGATCAAACAGTATATACTTGTGGTCTTAAGATAAAGCCAAGAGAATTAGTAGATCAATGTTTGGAATATAACTGAATAACAGCTTGAATCAGAGATCCTTATCTTACACATTTTACTGTTAAGTCTGCTGTAAACACACTTTAAACGGCATAAGACAATAAATCAATATAATGGTTTCCCCGTATGAAAAGATCTGTCGGTCAGTAGGTTTCTGTCTTGTATTTCGAATTGGCCGGATCAAGGTGAAGTCTTTTGAAAAAAAATCAATAGGTCAGATGTCATATGTCTTTACACTGACCTTGGATTTAGGCTCTTCCCTATTAAAAGCTTCTCAATTGTTTACCATCTGCCTTTTAGTTTTGGCTCACAGGATGTGTTTGTTCTGAGGTCTGTGGAAGACGGTGGGTGACAGGTTAATTGTTGATCAGTGATACAATTGTTCCGATGTTCCGCTGCGCAACAAGCAACCCGGGAGTTTGTAGAGAAAACTGAGAGGGTGAGCCTGGATTTACTGCACATGCAAACACAGAGAGACGACTACAGTGCCTAAACACTGTTGCACAATTGTTTTGTCCACTGATAACTATATGTAGTGTTACTCTGTTTGTTTACTCTCATGGCTTTGATGTGAGAATTGTGCAAAATGAATTTTAAGTGTATCACTGATCAACAATTATCCTATCACCCACTTAAATTTGATCATTCATGAGATCATACGATTTCTGCAGCAATGTGGGACTCCATACTGGGCCCAGTTTCACAGCAAATTGTAGCTACATTGCTACGCAACACAAACAGTTTTTTGTTTGTTTGTTTTTTCATCATGCTTGTTTTGATTGTTTGTTTGTTGTAGTCATATTGTAGTGGGTGGATTCATTAGCTGATGTTCTTCTTTAACCCAAACCGCGATCTTTTCCCAACCAAAATAACCAAGAATGAATTTTTAAAAAGCACTGAAATATTAAGTGAGTTCAAGATAGAGTTCTAAAAAAAATGAATTTCAGACATTGACTGAAATTCAAATTAAACACTGACTGAAACTAAAGTAAAAAACAAAACATTGGTACCGCAATAATCATTCATATAAACCTCCATCACAGTCCTGGTGTTACGAAATCACATCCAAATAAAAAGAATTATGTCAATAACATTAATACTAGTGATTTATCTTGAGGGGCAGGCAGACCTACAAGCACCCACGTGACAGTCGGTTGTCTCTGGCGGCTGTGCTGAAGCCTGAATGGGATTCAGCTGAATGTTCCTGATGTTGGTGCACAGAGCAAAGCACGATTGTGTGGGCATATGGAGATGCAGAGTGCACAGTGCCCTTGTCAGGACTGGCAGATGGAAAAGGTTAATTAATAACAGTTGTTTTAGATTAAGGAGCAGAGCCACTTTTGCTGATTTACAGTTACCATCGTCACCATCCATTAATAAAAGCGGGGGGCGGAAAAAAATCAATCTACGTTTGTTTCTTTCACCCTGATAGTCACTGTGATTACCAGTTGATATCAACCTGAGCAACCTAAGCAGTGCTATTGTATTTTATTTGTCCCAGCACGACATTTGAGTAAGGTTTCAGTGTTTACTTTCAGCATTCTCAAGCTAGACACAGATTTTGTTTTTTAACCCTCGTGGGCATCAGTTCAGGAGCGTGTCTCATATATTATTAGAAAACATTTAGAATACGGAATTTATCTGTTTCACTAAGTTAAGATAACGAGACTTAAAACTCTATTAGAGCAGTTAAAATCAAACATCTGGTCTGCTTGCAGTACTGTCAAAAAGCTCTTCTGAGCAATGAAGACTGCATGTAATCCATGTAACACATTTAGAAGAGTGATTACACAATATGTTATCATTGAAACGTGTTATTAAAAAAAGAGATCATTATACTGAGTCATTTACTTATTAATATACAGTTCATCCATTTCTTTCTGCATAGTACACGAGTTACAATTTGGACTAAATTTATCGCTGGATTAATTTATTTTGGATTGACACGAGCACAAGGAAGCCCTTAATATCATAAACAGTTATGTTCTCTTCTGTGTAATTAAATGATGAATAGTGCATTTTTTTTTTAATTCCAAAGAGCTGTACCACCAAACCCCTCGTTTTCTTGTCAGCCACTAATGTCTGACCTCTCCCCCTTCCAGCTGAATCCTTCTATCGGCCATTAACGGTATAAGAAGGCTCACTCAGCTTTCTTTTCTCGTCAGTTGTGGTTAGTGTTACGAGTTTGTTAGAACTGGGCACTGCTTGAGGCAGCAGGGAGACATTGTTTGATACATACTCATTATTTTTCTCATATTTTGCAGTAGAATTTGATGGAATAAAGAAAAAAAAAGCAGGAAAGTAAATGTTATGAAAGAGGCGCACTTTTACTTTTTTTTTTTTGCTTACAACCTACTTGTGAGCATTTCTTTATTTCTCTTTCTGACAGATAAAATTCTTCCTTCAGATTTTGGTTTTAGAACTGTCATTTATTTTTTCAATGATAAAGTTCAATAATTAATTCATCCTGCTAATATATTTGTTGCAAAGTACACAGCTTGGCAGTCTCAGCGCATTAAAAGGCAAGGTAAGGATAATTTATCTGTACAGCACCTTTCAGTGGCAACAAATGACACAGTGCTTTATTTCAGACATAAAAGCATTATGACAGTATATCAAATGGAAGATGATAGAATATAAGACAGGAATAAAAATGAAGAATTAACATATGATTACTGCATTTCTGTGCTTTGTTTTATATTTAATTTAAAAAAAAAGAATGTATTTCACATCCATTGATATAAAAAAAAAACAGACAAAATGAATGTTACCTCTCTGCTCCTCATTGACCTAGCTGTCTATAAATTTAAAGCAATGAGATGGGACAAAGTGTTCAATGCTTTTTAAAGACAGATTTTCGCTCACAATGCTCTATCAGTCGTCTCGCAACTTAACAAGAACAGACAGCTCCCTTTTTGCCTCCAATGATTGTTCCGGGACCTCAGACAAACCCCTTCTTGAAATTTGGTACCTACATGGAGCTCTCCATCTCAGTGAGTAAGTGCAGTTAGGTCCCAGGCAGACACCGTGAAATGGGCACTGCTCTGGATCACAGAGCAGGCCAGTGAGCCCATACTACTCATAGCTGGTCCATTTACCATGGCCCATTAGTAAGATCATACTTTGCTGGCTACACAGCACTGCCATTCATTCTCCCTTCTACGCTGAGAGTGTTTGACCATACTAATGTTCGAGGTACTCTGTTCAGCTCACTAGGCTGCTGCAGCACTAATAGCTCTGGGCTCTGGAGGCTGGTAATGACTACAGACCAGGCTAGACATGCAGGATTGATAGTTTAAATTAGATAGTGTATCTTAACGAATGCAGTGCTTAGATTATTGATTTGTTTTGTGTGCGATATCAATCGTGACAACAGCCGCATTCTAGGCGATGGAATTCTTATGAACCTCGAGGCTATTATCTTTTAATTGGCAAAACAAATGAACCTATATGATATACAATAAAAAAATGAAAATATCAATACAATAACTTGCAGTCCTACAGGAGAAGTTGTGTTCTTGTAATATACTGTATGACTGAGTTGCTGCACACACACTGTATGTGTTGTGTAAGTGTGTGTCATAATGTAAAGGCAACTATTCCTGTCATCTCAGTGATTTATTACCCAGCTAGGGGCCCCGTGGCCTGGCTGTGGCCATCTTCTCAGGCCACAGGAGTCACGGCATGCAGCTACATCACATCGGCCAAACAGCACAATATTGCCCTGCTTCGCTTCGCTGATGCCAGCTGACACATGAATCTGTCTGTTGACAATGTGGTGTTATGTTGGAAACCTTGCAGGTCAAGTATCAGAGCAAAGGGTTAATGTGAAAATAGATTAAAACCCATGAGGCTTAAGTGGGATTGTGTTTCATACTTCTTTCAAACTTTGGTGAAGTGATTTATATGAGGAGTTACACACTGGTGTGTGCTCCCCGTCCTCCTACAGCTCAAAACTCAACAGCTCTTGGTCCAAGAGCAGCATCTAGTTAACAGTAATTTTATTTGGAAGAGGTGAAGACAGATGTGATGACTAAGCCTTTCTGGCCTCGTCAGCTTTATAATCAATTCTTTACTCTCTTTAAGTCACCACGTGTGTAGCTACCATTGTTAGAGGACTGCTTAAGCCAGAACTGTTTCTGCTATTAGTTGTTGCATGTAGTGACTTTGGATTAGAAGTATCGTATGAGGTCGTATTCATATTTCATTTAATGTGTTAAAATAGTTAAAATCAAGAAATGTATAAAGTGGATGTTTGCAAATTAGCAGATAAATTGGTGCTACACTTTATTTCAGAGAATAATTATCTAAACATACTACCTTCTAAATATTAGCATGTCGGTATTGTCACGTCAGCACGCAGGGTTGATTTTTGAATTCAGTTCAAACCGCCGCCATGCCCATGCACAGCCTCACGGAGTCGCTGGCACTGCTGCAGACTCCAAATCTTCTTATAAGAATTTATCAGTGATTCATCTTTCAAAGGAACTGAAAACTTGCTAGGTTTTCAACGCAGAGCAGAAAGTGTAGACTGCATTTCCAAAGGCGTGAACAGACTGCTTGATGGCAGCTCCAGTAGCAATTCAAGGGAGAGGCTATTGTGAGATCGATATCTACAGATGAAAGAACAAAAAAAAAAAAAAAAAAAGGGGTGAAATGAAAATCCCATCAACTGTCTACTTTGCAGTTTCAACAAAATGAGCAAAACTTTTCACTTCATCTCAATTCAGTAAATGACCCGTCTAATCGATGCACTTTATAATATTAGAAACTTGCTGTGCCACATTAAAAGTATTCAGTGCTGAATCTTGTTTATTTTGGATCACCAGACCAGTTACCAAAAAAATCAAAGGCAAAATCAAACTCCTGGAGCTATGATCTGAATCTTATGTTTTGTAACATGGCTAACAAGAAGCTGGTGAGGGCCACTAGCTTGGCCACCTTGGCCGAGGACCGTCCCTGCTGTATTAATAACCATCCCTGGGGCTTGAGATCAAGGAAACAAAATGGTAAAGCGCATAGAAAGACAATTATTTTCACATAGGTTCTTCAGCCCCATCCCACAAACAAGAGCACATTTTAACTGCACTGTAACTTCCATGTTAACTATTAAACCTAATGTAGAGATAATGTCGGGTCATCTTGTCTGATGTTACTGGAGGTATAACATAAGTCTCTCCACGCCACACGAAGACATAAAATTATTCTATTATGTAGAGAGAATTTTTAGATGTCATTATTATTATTATTTATGTTGAAACTTAAATTTGGGACCATTTTAAGAAAAATGTTAGCTGATTTTGAATTTGATGGCAGGGCCATGTTTACCACCGTGTAGCATCTCCTCTTCTTTTAACAACCGTCTGTAAATGTCTGGGAGCTGAGGGGACCAGCTCCTGGACTTTGGGGATTTTTGGGGCTGTCCCATTCTTGTCTGATGGGAGTCTAGCTCCTCAGCGGTCTTCTTTGTCGTAGTTTTCTTTTCGTGGTACCACTTACTTTTGTACCACAGCCTTTTGTTACCCCTACTCAATTTTTTGGAGACATGTCACTGCCATCAAATTCAAAACGAGCTTTCTTTTTTTTAAATTATAGATTTTCTATAGATTTTGTTTACTATGTTCTATTGTGAATAAAATACGGGTTTATGATTTATTTCCATTTTACACAGTTTCACACCTTTTACATGAATGCATTTGTATGATTAATTCTCACTCTGACAGCAGATACTTAAAATAAGTTCAACACAAATTGATGTAATTATTACCTTGCTATAATTAGTTATTTCTAGGCTTAACTCTAATCTGTTTTCCTCATGCCATATATCCAAAACTACAGCAGGAGAACAAGAGGCACTGCATAAATATAAATTATTCCTACAGTACCTGTGCTCCCTACCTTTATTATCATTCTAAGTGCAGAAGAAGATATGATTTATTTGTTGATTCAAGCATAAATGTTCACACTTTTCGGTGCTCAAAACTCATAACATTCTCCGTACTGAATAATTCAACATGCTTTAAATTAATAATGTTTTTCTACTGACTCTGTAATTGACAATGTAAATGTCACACTTTGTACATTTGACTGGCTTCTTGATCTGAATTGGATGCACCTTCCTCCGCAGGAAGAATGCAGCAGAGAGGCATTTCTGTATACTGAAGAATGGAGGAAATTTGATTGTTATTGATCATTATTCTTGGTCAGCTTTTCCTCTTGGGTACTGTATGCCGGGTGGAATCTCTTGTAACCTCTAAGCAAGGATACCAAGGATATAGACGGATGTGTTTCACCTCTTGCTGCATTATTTTCTATTTCAGCTTAGACCTTCTTATTCAGTGTTCAGTAACACCAGTGTTTGACTTCTTCTAGCTGGAAGCAGGCCAGTTATAAATGCCATTTTACAAATGGGCCACCACTGTGATGAATGTTCTCCTGTCTTAGGGTCAGGACCCTGACACTGTAAAGCAATGGGATAAAGCTATTCATAGAGAAACCCAAAGAGACACGTACATTAGCAATAAAGAAACTTTCTGCTCGTGCATCTTTTCCAGATGGATATTTAATTCTGATGCATAAAACTGTAGATTCATGCCTATAACTGTGTTTAAACTTATTTCATTTAAAAAAAAACTCTATGTTTGCCTCTTATTTATTAGAAATACACCTCAGTCTCTATGGAAGTGGGTGCACTCACACAAACCTAATATTTACGTCCACAATCAGTCATACTGTAAATGGGCATAGTGGAGGTTTGTAGCCTCTCCACTTCTCACAGACCTGCCAATGAGGAAAGTAGTTGAAGTGCAAGGAAAGTTTTAATAAAAATCACATCTCTAATCCTGTATCTAATCTTCTTATCGTTTCACCTGCAGCTGGTTTTGGAATGCTGTGTGCATGCCGGTACTGAAGGAATGCATGAGGTGCACACATTCTTCTGTAAATACCATTTTAATATGGAGCATGCCATTCCCATTTGTGTGTGTGTGTGTGTGTGTGTGTGTGTGGGTGTGTGTGTGTTTGT
>JAVDPK010017757.1:0-10000 GCA_034780415.1 Cichlasoma orientale | reverse complement strand
CTTTATATGCTCAGTCTGCCCCACGCAGGGCATTCTGCAAACATGTTTGTGCACAGATGCCAGAGTGGGTGGCTGAAGATAGACCAATAATTATACCTTGGGGAAAGCTGGTGTTTTGTGCACATGTTGTGCTAAGCCATGCGCTAAAAATATGGCATTCATTCAGGAGAATACTTGGTGGAAAATGTGAAGCTCCAGTGTCTGATGGCCGCCCACACTGGGACAGAGAGAAATGTCACAGCATATGCTAAAAGAATCAGACATCAGCCCAAAACAAGGAGAGGCTGAGACACACAGAGAGAAGAGCGCACACCTTGTTGAGGTAGCGTTCGTTCATGGCCTTTGCGATGTGACGGATCTCACAGCGCTGGTCGGCTTCTCTCTTCCTTTCGTTGAGCTTCTCAGCCAGAGTCTCCAGTTCAGTCAGGGCCATCTGCAGGGGCAGGCGGTCTGAGTGACCCACTGGTGTGTTCTTCAGCATGTCCTGATGAGGATGAGAGACACACAGCCAATCATTTGGTGATTATCCACCCTCTGAAACAGCCAGCCCCTGAAAGACTCTCAGTCTGCATAACAGTGTCCTTTCCTCCTCTTCCATTTTCCTACATTTATACACACACACACGTCCACATGAATGATGAGCATTTAAGAATTAATGTAGATCCCTGCCATGAATTATCAAGCTGTTTTAAACTGCGGTACACTTAACAAAGAAAGGAAGGCAGCGTCCCACATTTTTCTACAGCAGACATTAATATAAATATGCCAGGGCAAAGGAAAGCACGTCTCCACAGAGCAACTCCCCTGCCTCCCTTTGAGTCAGAGCTTTGAAAAACAAAGTGCTCGGATTTATGAATATGGCACTCCCTCTGCTGGTGAACGCACGAACAACACTGCGTTTATATTAGGTTAAAGTGTGAGTTAATTTTACCTGTAGAAGCAAAATGAACTGAGGGAATCTCTGGATGGGCTTCATCATCAGCCCGTACAGAGTCATCCGGTCACAGCTGGTTTCCTGACGATGCTGTGGGCGAGAAGGAGGGTTACCGTCTGTTTTAATGCAAATATCTGCCTTTATTATCAGCAATATGGCAAAACAGAATAAATAGTAAAAAAAAAAAATTAGCTGTAGACTCTTTTCATTACACTAATGTGTTTGTCTCAAACCTTGAGGAATTCCAGGAAAGCAGGTTTGGAGGCGCAGGTCTTCCTCACGACTGCCATTGCAGTGCTGAAGTTATTCACATACTCACTGTAGGCGTCCAGCACCATGGACTTTGAAAACTGAACATAAACACAGATGTTTCAGCACAATGAGTACTGACATATACTGCAGTACTGGGTATAATCCAACTCTATATACATGTATACACCACAGCAGCAGCAGCAGCACAAATTAAATATCTCTACACAAAACTTGGATTTTAAATGATCTTCACATTAATGTGCCTATTTAGCATTTGTGCTATTGATAAATGCTTATATACTATGCGCAGTTATAAACATATAAAAAGACATGCTTAAATCTTTAACATTAACATCTATAAACTATAATAATGCTCGATGATGCTGTGTATATCATATAAACATAAAGACTGACATTTAAGATCGACTGAACACTTCAGCACATATGTAAAGATGCTGTAATAGTTTAACAGAACAGACCGTTAGAGAGGATCCCAAATGTAACATCAGGGCTTCCTTCCCTCTCCTCATTTATAAGAATGATTAAAAACTGATGCTGGTCTGCACTCCTGCTGATCTTTTTAATGGAAATGACCCGTTAAGATGGAAACACACTCTCTTGCAGGTTCTCTGAAACTCTTCTTTGTCCGGGCTCCATCCAGACACAGGCACAGGTGGGATCCACAGCATTTAAAGGAACAGTGGGTGCAGCTCCATTAACTGGGTCACAGTGAGCTAAACCTCATCACTGGATGGAGCAGCAGTATCTGAAGGTCACTGAAAGCAGCAGCAGGTCATTCACTCCAAGCACTTTTATATAATCTGTGTGCACGTCTGCACAGCACACCAATACAGTCTGATACAGTTTATCTGCCAATATAGAGGCAGAGTGTGTTTTTAGTGTTCATGACAGTTGGCTGAGAGATGGAGGCTGGGAAAAGGAAGAACACAGACCCGGACCCCAACCTTTCAAACTGTGAGACAGGACGCTGGTGGAGGATTCCCCCTTCGAGGGCCTTTCTAGCTTACTGTAGTTGTGTTTTAGCAGCAGAGGAGAGAGAACTTTTAGCTCCAGTGTTATCTGAATAAAACAATCTTTCTGTGAGGTTACATCTTTTTATTTGATTCTATAAATGCTGCGTGCACTACGGCAAAGGAAAAGGTCCAAATAAAAGCGTTTCCTGTGGGACGGATCCAGTGCTGCTCTAATGGCGATATTTGAAACACATGGAAGTGGTGAGCAGGATTGGAGCTCTTTTGTTCTTAACTAACAGGATGGAGTCCACACTATAAGAGAACACAGTGGGTGGGGCTCTGTGTCTCTGACATGAGGTAAGATAGCAAGAAGAGAATGATTCTGTCTGTGCTGCACGCAGTAGCATGAAGGAAGTCATGAACTGACTTTAAAAATTAGACTCTGCTTACCGAAGCTACGAAGACATCCCCGATCATCTCCAGGCTGTCCCACTCGGCCACACGGCTCGTCAGGGCGATCTGGAACAGGAAGTGGCACTGCAGGATCTCACGCACGCGATAGAAAGTCATCTTCAGTTTCCTGTCACTCAGCAGTCTGGGCTCAATCTGGGACAGGGGCTTCTCATATTGCTAATGAAGGAGACGATATGATCTGTAATAAGATACACTTAAAATCAAAATTGGCAGTCGCTGCAACCGTGCTCGCATACCTCCAAAATCCTCTTGAGTGCGTCAAGATAATTCTTCTCACTTTCCAGTATCGACCCCAGAATGCATCGTCTCACCAGCTGTGGAAACAGAGGCTTCCTTTACCAGCTGATTCAAAGTGTTCCACAAATCATGATCAAAGTTAGCGGAGGGGTTAATTACCTGTTGCTGTGAAAGACCCTCCGGTGCTGGACATAGTACAGGCTCAACATTAAAACAGTCCACCTCAATGAAGAGTCTAGACTCCTCATCCTCAAAACAGGCTGACTTCTCTAAAAGATTAGAAAAACCCAGGAATGAAAACATGAACGTCTTTGAGCTGCAGCGTTCCCAGCTTCCTCCCGAAGCTCAGCTGTATTTTAGGGAGAACCCACCGTGACAGAATGACTTGGTTTTGATGAAAGAGCGTCCTTTCTTCACTGCAGCTTTGGTTTTCTCAAGTCCATCTTTGGTCCCTTCCTTGGCTGCCTTCACCAGCTTTTGCATCTTTGATGTGACAAAATACTCCATTACTAATGTTTCACGAGTAACAGAAAGTATTTTTACTCCACGTCTAGTTTAGTCCGTCTAAACCTACAGCTAAAGGCGACTGAGCGGATCTACCCAGGACAGGAGCAGTGTTAGAGCAGGGATGAAGACATCACAAGAGCAGAGCTGACCACAGAATACAGAAACTGGGACATCAGCTTAAACGCTGCTTTTATGCAAACACTCTGAGACAGGTTTGAATGTCACAGACACTTTCTGTGGTCTGTATGATACAAACAAGTTTCAACTGCTTTGAAGATGAACTAAGAAATCTGTTGCTGGTGTCTCAGTTTACTGAAGAATAAACAAATGCTGCTTTAAAACAGGCTCCAGCCTCCAACACACGAGCACACAGACAGGTCAATGTGGCAGAAAGGGATGCAAAGGAACTGCTCACACCATTAGCACCACCACCACCACCACCATCACCATTCCCATTACCATCACCATCACTCCCACCACCATCACCACCACGATCACCACTCGCACAATCATCACTCCCACCATAACCGCTCCCATTACCATCACCACTCCCACCACCATCACTGTCATCACCACTCCCATCACCATCACCACCACATTCACCATTCCCATCACCATCACCACCAGTTCATTCAGGTCAGAGCAGGATGAAGCTACCGAGTCATGAATAAGATGCCCAGAGTGGGGTTAGCCAGAGTGTGAAGGGTTGGGACTACTTTATCTAGCACAAACACATGAGGTGAGCCTCAGCTAGTTTACCTTTTGCTCGTGTTTCTGTTTTAACTGCTGCAGCTCTACCGTTCCCACTGTATTTGCCATTAGATCTTTCATCTTTTTCTCATAGTGTTCTTTCAAGCGTGTCAGATCTTGAGAGAGCTAAACAAAAGCAGAGCAAGCGTTACTGGTTATGGTTTTGGAATGAGCTCGCACCTCAGAGTCCCACCAAATTCGCTTTAATGTCAGCGTGATGGTTTTAAATCAAGTGATTCTGAATTCTCAAAACCACAAACCAAAACATCTCAGAGCGCAGGAAGCTGACTACAAGCCAGAATATCCACTTTCAGATGTGCGGAAGTAAACATGCTGCATCAAATGCACAAAGTGTGCATCGCTGTAAACGTCAAAGAGTGAGCAACAAAAAGATTTTCAACCCAGAAATGTAAAGTACGCTTTCATAAACTATATGAAAGACATACTGTATCATCTCCTCTGCATGAAAGTGGCTGTGCAGAGGAAAAAAGTGCATTTTTTAACAGGCTAACAGGAATGGAAATGTAACTGTTATACACACATGGGTCTTCCTCTGGGGCGGCTTTCCTCTCATGAAGGCGTGGGGCAGGCCATTCTCAGGGCGACCCTCCCCATCACTGGCTTCATCATAGCTTTCAAACTCACTAGAGCTCCAGCCATTGTCGAGGGAGCTGTTGCAGCCACCCTCCTCACCGAGCTCCACATCGTCATAGATCATCTCATCTGGATCTGCACGAATGAGAAGGACTTATAGTAACACGGTGGCTTAGAAACACAACAGTTTGGGTATGCCCTCCAATTAAATCAGTAGTATAACTGAACTATAACACATTAACATTACACTTTACTCAAGCTTCGCTGAATGTAACACTTCACTGAATAATCACACTATCTCATTAATAAGACTTTAATCAATAAACGGGTCAAACAGTGGTGTTTCTGAGCATAAACAAGTTTAAAAAGACACGAAGCGAAAGTGGACCAGGCGGATCTGCTTCAGGCTAAAAACAGGAAGCTTCATACTGACCGTGTGGAATGAGAGAATGAGAAACTGAGTTCACGAACCTGTGTTGGAGTCAGAGTTTTCTCTCGGCACGTCATCATAAATCACCTCATCTGGATCTGAAGAACATAACAAACATTTGCATCGTTTTTACACATCGCATAACGCGGCCGTTCACACAACGGCCAGGATGCGATGCATGGGAGATCTAAAAGAAAGGCACATACGAGGCTGTGCTTCCTCAAAAGAACAAGGAAGGAAGTGTCTGGGAATTCAGTTGTGTCAAAAGAACTTTTAAAAAAAGATAATAGTATCCTGCAGGCATGCCCTGAGTGTGCAGAGGCAAACGCAGTACTGACGTTACTGCAGTAACTCGGATTTCTTTCCTTACTTTCCATCCATGCAGTGTTGGCAGGATCTGATGCCCATTTTGCCAAAGCGTCCTCTTCTCTAACGGGTGGATACTCGTCACTGAAAACACTTGAGACACATTCAAAAGCATATTTTAAGTCTACAAATATGGATTTTCGCTCTCAGTGTACAGCCGTGCTGCCAGGAAACGATTATTTCATTTCCACAGTAAGATGCTGAGCCGTGCATTACCACTGCCGTAGGGCTGGGATTTACATGACATACTAATCAAAACCCTTAAATGCACTCAGTGTTCAGCATAAACAGGCTCTGGATGTGTAGTGTGCGACTCACCTGTCAGCACAGGTGTTTCCAGTCGCGGCCGATGTCACTGCAGGAGGAACGGGACAAACTTTACACACAGCACAGCCCAAAAGCCCAAAACAACACGGATACTATTAAAAGCGTGGCGGAAATTCTGCAGCAATTATTTTTCCTAATAAAATGATTATTTTATGAAATCAGCACACTGCACATCACGTTAACTTTTTCACACACACCACCAGGGGTCACTGATAATCCTGTGGAAAATTTAATCTGGATTTTTTTTTTACTGTAAATGTGCTTCCATAAAACTTAATTGGAAGTCTGATAGAAATTCCTTCTGTGTGCTTCTGTTTTCCTTGGAACATGTCTGCATAACTGCAGCTAAACGGCCTCACTATGTGCATCACAGGCTTTTATCAGAAGGCTCTGGCGAAAACAAAACTGCAACTACATCATTACACTTTCTAAAATCTTAAAAGCAGAAGTCTTTCAGCATGGTGTGACCTTGCTGAGATAATTACAGAGTAATTAAGCTCCTGGGACTGCCAGGCCGCAAGCTTGGACTCAGTTGCTGCAAGATTTTAGGGAAACCGGAAAATCCTCACAGCCAGCACAGATCTTTGGGGAGGGCTAAATTTAGTCCCTACTTCCTTGTGGCAAGGCTTCAGGAAAAACAGGAGAAAGAAGAAAGGACAGGGGACAGAAGCAGCTGAGACAGCATTTACGTGCCATTGCTGATCTGAGCTCAGAACTGAAGAGCAGCTTCACAGCTCGGGAGCATTTGGTTATGGATATTTCAAAATGAACCTTGATCAGCATTTCATCCTTATTTTAACAGCGTGTCTTCCCCCGGTGCTTGTCCTATTTACCATCTTCATCTATGGAGAGATGTCGTATGATGACGGGTGTGGTGTAAGCTGGTGTGATGAGCGGCACACCAGAGGGGGTTGCGTAGCCACACGGCACGGGCACCGAGTATCCTGCAGTCATGCCTGCAGGGCTGCTGTGGGGATCCTGGCCTTCTCCCTCTCCTTCTTTGGGCTTCACTGGTGCGGGGGTGGGAGAGGCGGGGTCATGCTGCTGGAAGGAAGTGATGTCAATCACAGAGTAGGGGTTGACTTTGCCCTGGGAGGAGGAACTGGGGACGATCTGTGGAGGGTGAGCGTCACTGATGGATACACTCTGGCCTTCGCTGCCTGCTGAGGGAACGAGTACACATTATTACAAATATAATTACATTTAGAAGCGCTGCACCACAAATGATCTGAATAATATATGCACTAGACGACTATACACATTAAAAATGAGTGTCTGTGTGCACTTTATTTATTATTCAAACACCTACATTCACCAGACACTTCATTAGGTACACCCTGCTAGTATCAGTTAGACCCCTTTTGCCTTCAGAGCTGCATTAATTCTTCATGGCGTCGATTCAACAGAGTGCTGGAAACATTCCTCAGAGAGTTTGGTTCATATTGTCATGACAGCATCACAGTTGCTGCAGATTTGTTGGCTGCATCCGTGACGTGAAGCTCCTGTTCCACCACATCCCAAAGGTGCTGTATTGGACTGAGATCTGGTGACTGTGGAGGCCGTCTGAGTGCAGTGAATTCACTGTCACTGTTCAAGAAACCAGTTTGAGACGATCTGAGCTTTGTGCCATTGTCCTGCTGGAAGCAGCCATCAGTCGATGGCACACTGTGCTCATAAAAGGTCAGGTAGGCTGTGGTGTTTAAATGATGCTCACCTCGGGAGCCCAAAGAGTGCCAAGGAAATATCCCCACACCACCACCATCAGCCTGAACAGCTGATACAGGGTGGGATGGATCCATGCTTACATGTTGTTTACAGCAAATTCTGACAATACAATCTGAATGTCAGCAAAAATCAAAACTCAGACATCTTCTATTGTGTGAGCCCGTGTGAACTGTAGCCACAGGTTCCTGTTCTTAGCTGACAGGAGCAGCATCTGGTGTGATCTCCTGCAGGTTTGAGGTGTTGTGTGCAAAAGAGATGCTCTTCTGCATACCTCGGGTGTGAAAAAGTGGTAGTGGCGCAGTGGGTAGGCGCTCGCCTTACAGCCGGAGGGCTGCCGGTTCGAGCCCCTGTCCCTGCGCTGCATTGTGTCCTTGGGCAAGACACTTAAACCACATTGCCTAACGGTAGCGCCGGTCTCTGGCTGCATGACCGCAGATGCTCGTCTCTGGATGAATGATCTGGAACGATCATTCATCCACAATGACAATGAGTTGAATCTAACTTCGGGTATGACTGCCTTCCTATCAGCTCGAAGCAGTCTGGCCTTTCTCCTCTGACTTCTGGCATCAATGAGACATTTTCTCCCAGAGGACTTAAACACACACTCACATGGGAACAGCTGTGGCTCAGGAGGTTGAGCGGGTCGTTTACTAATGGGAGGGTTGGTGGTTTGATCCCTGGCTCCTCTAGTCTGCATATCAAAGTATCCTGAACCCAGAGTTGCCCCCGATGCATCCACTGGAGTGTGAGTAAGTGTTAGATTTAAAAAGTGCTTTGAGTGTAAGTCCCAGTCCAGCTCACTGGATGTTTTTTCAGACCGTACTCTGTAAACCGTTGTGTGGAAAGATCCCGGCAGATCAGCAGACTCTGAACAACCACGCCACCTTCAAAGTCACTTCTATCACCTTTCGTCCCCATTCTGATGCTCAGTTTAAACTTCAGCAGGTCATCGTCACCATGTCTACATCACTGAATGCACTGAGTTGCTGCCGTGTAGATATTTGTGTTGATGAGCAGTTGAATGTATGAGCCTAATAAAGTGGCTGTATATTATTTTACTGATTTGTGTAAAATCTCTAAACTCTGTTTTCCCCATCTGATGGCGTTTCAGACGCTCACACTCACTTTCCCAAACTGTGGCTGTTTTTATGCACTTTGGTTAGAACTGCCTGTTACGGTTGAGACGTAAATGTGGGAACACAGGCTACACGAAAAGACTGATCTCGCATCCTTTATGAGGGCAGATGATGCAGTGGGAACATCTCTTCACTACAAAACTTCAGCATGAGTGAGAATAAGCAGAGCCCAACCCTGCTGCTGCCGCTGCTGTCATGCCTTTCGGTGATAAAAGCCAGAACATCTCCAGCTACAGGCAGCCAGATATAGAAGGTGCCATGAGAGCGACAGACCGCCCCGCTTTATGATCTCACTTTAGCTTGAGCTGAACGGGCGGGATCAGAGCCAGATAAGGTACACAGAACATGACGGGGGAATGCAGAGAATTTCTGTCACTGCCAAAAACACCAAACACATACTGGAGGCATTGTTTGATTTCCAAACACAGCTTCAGCCGGAAGGACTCTCTGTCCTAGGGAAAGGCTGAAATAGGTCCAAACACCCTCACGCACCTGGAGCCAACAATAAGATGTCAACACTTCTGGACTGCATACCTGCTGTTCCAGGATGTGTCTCTTTGTCATCATCCAGGGGAGGGGCTGGAGGTGGAGGTGGTGGTAAATCTTTCTCCCTGTCATCAGTCCCCTCAGCAGCAGATGTCCCAGCTTCAGCTTTTGCTGCTACTCCACCTGCTGCGGCCACAGCTCCATCTGCTGCTGATGGAGCTGTGTTGGAAGGTGCTGGGGAGTCTCCAATGGGGGGAAGGCTGTTTACAGTACAGTCCGTGCTCTGATCCCTACTGACGGGAGCCAGAGGCGTCACGAGTGCAGGAGGTGGACAAGCAGCCTCAGGGATGTCATCACCACTGTCATCAAAATCGAAGGCTTCCCCCTCATCTTCATCACCTGCCAACACTGGACAGAGACGTTTGAGAAACATTAATATTCAGAGAATACACACAGTACTATTGCACTAGCTATCCCTTTATTATCTTATTATAATGCATAACTCTGAGGTGACAGACAGTAATCAGACAAAAATGCAGAGTTTACCAATGTAACCTAAACACTTCTTGACTGCATGAAAATGAACAGTAGCAATATTTAAAGTAGGGATGGCACGATACCACTTTTTCATGTCCGATACCGATATTTTACATTTGGGTATCTGCCGATACCAATACAAATCCTCTCTTTTAAAAAAAAAACAAAAAAAACAATTGTTTTTAAATGCCTGGATACATTTTGCATAAGTCAAAAGTCTCTCACACACCAAAATAAAAATCTTTTAGTTGTCCCATGTACAAGACTGAGA
>JAVDPK010017756.1:25807-40920 GCA_034780415.1 Cichlasoma orientale | reverse complement strand
ATTGTGGTCGTCAAACTCGGTGACTCAACACCGTAACATGAATAAAAGATAGAAAGCTATTACTTATGGAAAAATTTTGTTTTTATTTCAATAATATGTAAAAATTCTGAATCTCATGGATGCCATGTGCTCTGTCTCTGGTATTCACTACATGGAGCGATGGCCATTCTGTGTGAAAATCACAAGCCCGTCACACTCAAACCCGTTACATGTTTTATTGTAACAGGGTGACCAGAATTTGAAGTAATGACCTATAAAAATGGAAAAACAATCCCTAAGATGGGAAAATGTGTTTTTCTGACAGTTAACTACAGGATGTCCTTAATGCTCAGGGATGTACATACACATAATACATTTTGGTAAAAAGTCCAATTTGAGCTATCCTCGTAGAATGACTCAGTTGCATAACTAATTTCACTGAATTGCTCATTTAAGATCATTTTTGAGATGGCCCAAATATAAAGCCAGAGATCTACGTGGCTTCTTCAAGATCACCGAGTTCACTTTTTAGGGCTAATTCTTGTCTTTTAAGCTCGTCTGTCTCGGCGCTCAATGCTGCACATTTCTCCTCGAGACCTTGTGCTTTTGTCATTTTCTTTCTCAGTTTATCCACTTCTTTTTGCATGGTGTTGTTGAGCTGACTAATGTTCTTTTTTTCAACCTTCAGTGACTCATACGTTAGCTTAAAAACGTCTTCCCTGTGGAGTTTTTGGCGCAGCTCCGTGATTTCAGCTTGCAGAGTGGAAGCTGTCAGGCTGAGGTCTTCGATCTCAGCTTTGAGATTGTGATTTTTTTGCAGAAAAGATTGTTCTCTTTGGAGCTTTGCCTGTAGCCGCTCTAGCTCCCTCTCCAGAGTCTTATTTTGACTAGTGACAAAGTTTTTCTCTGCTTTCAGAATCTTATGAGCAGTCTTAACAGAGGTTAAATCATTCAAATTGTCATTGAAGCTCTGAATTTGGTGAGCCACTTCTTCATTTCTGTGCTTTAAGGCATCTGTCTGTTGCCTCAGCAGAAAATATTTTTGTCTCCAATCTTCTTCAACTTCAAGCGGCGTGGAGACGCCAGCTTGTGGTATTAGAAGTTTTCTGTGGTGTTCTTTCAGGGCGTTCTCCTCAGCTTTAAGCTCTTTTAAAGCTCTTCTCATCTGGACATTGTTCCTAACGTCACTGATTTCAGCTTCCAAGTCCTCGTTTTCTTTTTTTAACTCCCTGCACATCTCCGGTTTTCCTCCCTTCCCAGATGTAGGATATTCTTCAAGGAGACTTTGCTGCTCCTGGCGCAATCCAACATTTTGAGACTTCAGAGAGTCTATCTGGTCACTTTTGCCGATTCCATCGAGTAAAGTGTTTGCATCTGCAAGATCTTTGTGAAGCTTCTGAATCTCTTTTTTCAAGTCCTTATTCTCTTTTTCAGTTTCGGCGTGGGCTTGTTTTTCAGCCTCATAACAATCAGCTATTTCCTTGTGCGCCTCCTCGAGTCTCTGGATTTCTTCTCTCATCGCCATATTCTCCTCCTTTAGTTCTTCGTTTAACTTATTTTGATCCTCGGGGTTTTCCTGTAACACTGTTTGATTTCTGAGTGTTTCCTGCAGGTTTTGGAACTCCTCCTGGACTTCTCCATGTTCTTTAGTTAAAGCCTGAATTAGTGCTTTACCTTTGGCAAAGCTGTCTGTGTGCACGTCGCACTCTGAGGGCTCTGAAGAGGGTCGGTTGTGACTCATTTTTGGTTTTTTGTATTCACCAAGAAAACACAGTTCCAAGCTGTGCTGAAGTTTTCACTTGTGCAGATTAGTAAGTTCTGTAGTAGCGCTCTGCTTAAAGGTTTATACCACTGACTAAAAGTGATTTAGATCAAACATTAAAAAGAGTGACGTCACTCTGTGATCTAGGAAACGGGCACGCAGACTCCCGCTTCCGGCCCCGCCCCTACTTCCGGTCCGCGAAAGCGGAGACAGACGAACAACCGCGAGCTCCAAGACTTGACAGCAAAACAAGAAGAGACACAACACAAGCTTCACGATGTGGAGGAACGATATGAAGGAGACGCAACAGCATGAGGAAACACACAAAGACATGCAGCGTGAGCTTCAGGAGCTGCAGAGGAGACAGACCCCCGTCTCGCGGACCACTGAAAAGATAAATAAACCAAACATGCTGGCTCATAAGCACCCAGGACATATCAAGCACAGTCAGCAGCACCTTTACCACTGGCTTTGTAACAAGTAAATTCACCAACTCCCAAATCACATCCTACCATTCACTATATTTAGAGCGTCACACTGTTTATATCCACTGTTACTTTGTATCCTGATTATATCTGTAATTGGTGTACCGAGTAAGTGTGGATCCCCAAAACAGGGTTTTCATCCATATCAACAAAATCAACTAGTACGAGCATTAAAGTCTCCCAACAATGATACTGAACAATCTTCCTAGGTATCATTAATTAAGATGAAGTCATCAGATCATCAAATAAATCAGCATTGTGCTAGAGTCTTCATGAGGGACATAAACAGCAGCCAAAATAAGATTTTCACCACACATGCCTGAATCTGTTTGAACCCACAGGACCTTTTCAGAAGCAGTACCTTCAGCAGCTTGTGTTACACAGTGTAACACAATGTTTGTCTTTGACAAGCAAGTGTTATTTTCTAACTTTTTATTGTAAAACAGGAGAAAACGTCCATTATTCTTGTCAAACTTTGCTTTTGTGGATTAAGAATGATTTTTATGGCCCAAAATAGCTATATTTGATTTTTTTTTTTTAACTATTTTGGGATACAAAACATAAATTTGGGTTCATTTTTGAAACTTCTGAAACATTTTTAAAATTAAAACCTCAGCAAATTCTTCTAAACTCTTGAAAATTTGTGTTTAATCTTAAGAGTTAAAGAAATATTTGATCAAACTGAATTTTTGTTGCATCAGTTTTGTTTTGTTTTTTTATTGAACATTTTTACCATTTTTATAGGCAATTTTAAAAGAGAAAAAAGCTTGAACCTAAATGAAAACCACTAATAACTGGCATTATATGGGAAAATAAGAAATTTGCAAAATCATCGTCTGAAGCACAAAAGCAAAATTTTGGGATGAAAAAGTTTTTTTTTGTTTGTTTACATGCACAGAAGTTAAAAAACATAGTTTAAACCTAAAGACAAGACAAAAGTGGAAATTTGTTATCTATTGTTGCTCTTTACCCGCTCTGGCCACACCGTGGCGCTGTTGGACGCCAAATCTGACAGATATAACCATGGATGTGCATTTAGAAGGATCCAAACAGTGACACAGCAACAGTGTCGCAGCTCTAAACCACTACAGATGTAATATATTTGTGGCCACTACACCGATAGTTGTCTCACCTCTCAGACAGTGGGTGTGAACTTGGTTCACTTTCTCACACAAAAAGCAGCAAATTTAAGCGAACAGCTGAACTTCTGTGTTTCACCTGCTGATCTGCGCCGACTGGGCTTTACAGAAACAGCTGTGACTGAGCTGATTCAGCCGCAGTAAATACGGGTGAGAGAGTGAGAATAATTCTTGGAAGAGGAGCACCTTGAACAATGAGCATGTGTGCTCCACGAGTTAAAGATTATTAAAGTAGTTATAATCATAACCTTTATGATCATCACCTGGCTGTAAACATGGGGTGGCCTCGAGACCAGGTGCTTCCTCAAGGCCACCTTTGTGATTTCACTTCCACATGTATGGATTTAGCACCACAATGGTGAGGACATCTTTGGGCCTCCTACGTCACCATTTCTGCTGCAAACTAACCCGGACCCTTCTACCCATTCATCATTCAGAACCCCTCAAATAAACTGCTTCATTGATTACATGAGGAGAAAAACAAACACCAAAGGATCCCCATGAATGGAATTCAATAAAAACAGACCTGGGATCAGCACTGCAGCCTAAACGGG
Source organism: Cichlasoma orientale (assembly GCA_034780415.1). NCBI lineage: Eukaryota > Metazoa > Chordata > Actinopteri > Cichliformes > Cichlidae > Cichlasoma > Cichlasoma orientale. The sequence continues at coordinate 37,001 of JAVDPK010017756.1, read as the reverse complement.
GAAGATTAATTTCACCGGGCTGGTTTGGTTTTGTCTGCAGGTGTTTTTATATATCGCACCCACCCGTTTTTATTTCTGACACTCAGGACATAAAAACACACCCCCCGTTTCGTGGAAACCACTCCCCTTCCTGGAATTTGTTGAACCATAAAACACCCTCCCTCATCCTCCCGTTAGCCCCCTTTGTCAGTCTGACTTCCTGTTTTCTGGTCCTTTCAAGCAGAAGTAACCAACACGCCTCAACTGATGAGATATTCACTGCAGAGCAGCAAAGCAAGAAAAAGCAGCCGAGCTCTGGCTTGGATCAGAGGGCAGTTTTTATCTGGAAGTGAAAGTCTGTCACTCTCACGGTCTCGGAGGTGAAATGGCGCAGCGAGGAATTCAGCTCGACCAGGACAAACTCTGCTGTTCGATCTGCTTGGATCTGCTGAAGGATCCTGTGACTGTTCCCTGTGGACACAACTACTGCATGAACTGCATCAAATGCTTCTGGGACAGAGGTGATCCGAGGCAAATGCACAGCTGCCCTCAGTGCAGGCAGGCCTTCGTACCGAGACCTGCTCTCATGAAAAACACCATGCTGGCAGAGTTGGTGGAGGAGCTGAAGAAAACGGGACTCCAGGCTCCTCCTGCTGATCGCTGTGATGCTGGATCTGCAGCTGTGGCCTGTGATTTCTGCATAGGGGAAAAACTGAAAGCTGTCAAGTCCTGCCTGCAGTGTCTGGTCTCTTACTGTGAGCAGCACCTCCAGCCTCACTATGAATCCCCTGCCTTTAAAAAACACAAGCTGGTGGACCCCTCCCAGATGAAGATTATCTGCCCTCACCACAACGAGGTGATGAAGATCTTCTGCCGCACTGATCAGCAGTGTATCTGTTATCTGTGCGCCATGAATGAACATAAAGCCCACTGCACCGTCTCAGCTGACGCAGAAAGGAAAGAGAGGCAGAAAGAGCTCGGGACAGGTCATCAAAAAATCCAGAGGAGAATCCAGGAGAGCGAGGAAGCCATGAAGGCGCTTCAGCAGGAGGTGGAGGCCATTAATCACTCTGCTGATAAAGCTGTGAGGTGCAATGAGAAGATTTTCACTGAACTGGTGCAAATGATTGAGAAAAGAAGCTCTGATGTGACACAGGAGATCAGACTTAAGCAGAAAACGGAGGTCAGTCGGGCCAAGGAGCTCCAGGAGAAGCTGCAGCGGGAGATCTCTGAGCTGAAGAGGAGAAGCGCTGAGCTGGAGCAGCTTTCCCGCACCGAGGACCACACGCAGTTTCTCTACAGTTACACATCACTGCCACAAACCGGCGAATGGACACACTCGCCGCGCATCCACGGCCGCCCTCTGCGCTACTTCGAGGATGTGACGGCAGCTGTGGCGAAGGCCAGAGATAAACTGCGGGAAGTTTTTTGTGATGCTTGCACCAACATCTCACTGACTGTGACCGAGGTGGATGTTTTACTGCCGCAACCGGAGCCCGAGACCAGAGCTGAGTTCTTACAGTACTCCTGTCAGCTCACACTGGATCCCAGAACAGCAAACTCATTATTAATATTGTCCGAAGGGAACAGAAAAGCAACGGGAACGCCCACTTTTCTAGCGGCAGTGCAGCTGGCGGTGGAGTTATACGCAAACCAACCGGAATCGTCCGCCTTCACCAACAGGTTTCAGGTGCTGAGCAGAGAGAGCCTGAGCGGGCGGTGTTACTGGGAGGTGGCGTGGAGCGGAGGAGATGCCACAGTGGCAGTCACATACAGAGATATTAGCAGGAAGAGAGACGAAAGTGAATTTGGACACAATGACAAATCCTGGGCGTTGCAATGTGTCAACCAAAGATGCCTTTTCAAACACAACAAAAGAAAAACTCCCATTTCAGTCTGCCAGCCGTCCAGAGTGGGAGTGTACCTGGATCACAGAGCGGGAATTCTGTCCTTCTACAGCGTCTCTGACACCATGACTCTGCTCCACAGAGTCCAGACCACGTTCACTCAGCCTCTCTGTGCTGGACTCGGCCTGGATTTGGGATCCACGGCTGAGCTGTGTGAGCTCAGATAGACAGGAAGTATGGCCGGGATGATGCTTGCTATATTTCTATGACCATTTTTTTTTTTTTTGACTTAGCAGAGTAATTTGTGTGATCAAAATTCAGAAATATGGACTTAATTTCAGTGGAAAACATTTGATGATTTCATTTATGTTTCTAATCATATCTCATTAATGTACATAAGTGTCCCTGTACCTTTAGGCCTGTTAATAGCAGTAGAAGAGAAACAGTGATGTGGGGTCACTAAATAACAGTTTATTAAGTCTTATTGGTGAGCAAAGTGTTCATCACATAAATACACATTTATGTTTTTCATACTCATAGTTCATACTCTGTGCTCAGCTTTGTGGACAGTCTTTATTTCCCAGTATTGGCACTGCCACTGGGGGTGGGCAAGGGGGCAAGTGGGGGCAGCATGTGACCCCCTTTGGACGACAGGAGGTGGATCTCTCTCTTGAGGGCTTCAGTCTGCTGAGACTGGGTCTTCACCAGCTCTTGGAGCTTCCGGATCTCCTCCTGGTCCTTGGCTCTCCTGTAGTCCTGGAACTGCCGTCTGCCCTGCATACACGCACACATGAAGGCGTGCAGTACACACGTGTGTTAGCAACAAATGCAACTCAAGCTGAAGGGCAGATGTGACATCCTGGGCTTAAACCTGACCCAGGACCTTTTCCTATAAGTCTCTGACAGAAAAGCAGAAGTGCATTTAAAGCAGGATTCATTGCTGACTAGAACAAACAAAAAGGAGATATTAACATGTTAAAAGCATATAATTTAAAATAAAATAATACACTCGCTTATTGTCTGTGTTATTTATATGTGTGTATACCACATGGATTAGGCTGATCATTCTCACACACTGTTTACCAATTTCTTTTGCCTGGCGCTGAGTCTGAGACTGCGTTCCTTCTTCTCCTCATACAGGCTCGTCATGCTGCGCAGAAGCTCCGTGTGCCGCGTGGTCACCTCCATCAGCGCCTCGCGTGCCTCTTCTACCTTAGCCTCAATTTTACACATACGGACAAAAAGATTAATTCATTTAGTCTAAACTGTGCTGGCTTTAAAAATAACATTTTGACTTTGGAGATTATGAAAACGTGGATGTGCGCACACACACGCGCGTGTAAGCGTACATCCCACTGTCTGATCTCTTTGGCGTACGCGGCCTCTTTGAGGAGTCTTTCCTGCTTTAGCTCCTCCAGCCTCCTGTTCCCTGACAGCATCTGCAAAGCCTCCAAATCCACGACCGCCCCAAACTTCGCCATCATCAGCTCCTCGCTCCGATGCTCCAGCCCTGCACAGACACACAAACAGGCACTCAACAACACAGGCCAGCAAACACATGATCAAATCTAGACGTGAAGAAAGCCACAGCAATATTTTATTTTCATTTTAAAGTTAATGTCAACGTGTGTGATCTTCCAGGCCAGCGTGACTTACTCTGGATCGTGGCAGCCATGTCCCTGCGGTCGTGGATCAGTCTGGCGCGCTGCTGGCGAGCTTGATGGTGCAGATATTTCTGATGGAGCTTTTCTGCATGTAGCTGCTGGATGCGCTCGTGCAGCCTGTCCAGCTCATTCTTGTCCAGCACCGCCGCCTCGCTCAGGTCTGACGGCATCGAGCCGTCAACGACGTACTCGATCTGCAAGATGTTTGGTGAAAGTGGAAGGAAGAAGCAGGAGATTCTCTAATACCCACTAAACTGCACTGTGGCCATTTCCTTTATGAACCAATGCGGTAAAAGTGCTGTATGGAAGTCCAGTGCTGTCAGTATTCATATAAAATCCAATTTATATTTTCAGTTTTAATCCAGTCTGGCTTTGGATCAATAAAGACAAACATGCCTGTAAAAGTTTGGTTGTGTAATTTTCATTGAACATTGTAGATATACATTTTTTTTTCTTCTTATTCACACAGCTTTGATAAAATCTCAGCATGAAATGGACCAATGGCAGGACACATTTCCAAAGTTCTGCATTCTGCTGTCATAAATGCCAAATTCTGTCTTATTTGTAGAGACTGATCTGGTTGTAGTTTCTAAAAGGCTGCTTTACCCCAGACTGACCACTGCACTGCTGACCATCGCTGATGTATTACGGTTTTAATCCAGTGACGAACTCGGAGCAGTTTTGTCACCACTGAACATGCAGAAGTTTAGCCTGTTTACCTGATGCAGTCTCAGAGGAACCATCACATCCAGCTCACTCATTTTCTGCAGTATCTCCCTGTTCAGTAGATCCAAGTCGTCTTCTACTGCCTCCCGACTGCTCCTCACTGATTTCTCCTGCACAGCCACACGCACACACACACACACACACACACGAGTGCAGAAACAACTATGATAACTAAAGCAAAAGCAGGCTACAGAAAACACCAGCGATGAAAGCAGAGTCTGACCTTCTTGGCGAGAGTGTCGCTCTTTGTCTTCAGAGCTTCGGCGCTCTTTTTCTCCGCTGCTAGCAGCTCCTCCAGGTCCAGCCGGCGCTCACGCAGCTGCAGCGTGTTCTCAAACAGCTCTGGCTCACAGCCTGAGACACAAACACACAGAGAGTCGCCTCTTTTAGGCTAAAACACCGAATGACCTTCCTCTCGTTTAGTGGCAACATTAACAAAAACTTTTTTGTTAATGACAGTTTATTATAAAATAATTCAAATGAAGTCAATGCAAAATCAAAGACGCTGCCAGACACACACACAGGGCCAGAAAAGGGTTAAGCTCAGCTGTGGAATAATGTTAGTCCAGATATGAAAATATGTACTTAATTCTTCCTTTTATTAAAGGTAGGTTGTAAATGAATGTAAGTCTGCAGTTGGGCGTATAAGCTCTGCCTGAGCTGATCTCATTTATTGACTGTCTGATGCACATTTATTAATGTTTTTGTGTGACTGGAACAAAAAGAAAGTGAACTGACCTGCAGGGCAAACGCTGTCGTTCACAGCAGCTCCTCCTTCCTCGCTCTCGTAATCATCATCGTCATCATCATCGTCATCATCATCATCATCATCGTCATCATCATCATCATCATCATCATCATCATCATCATCATCATCGTCTTCATCAGAGTTGTCCTCTTCTTCTTCTACAAACACACAGTGTGATCATAAAGGACTGATACATCGTCACACACACACACACACACACTGTGTTACCTTCCCTCACCGTTTCCCATCTTCACTTTCTTCTTCACGCGTTTGATCTTCTTCTTCACGCGTTTGATCTTCTTCCTGAAGACTTTGGTCAGAAACTCTTCATACTTGTTGTTTTCCCCGAGCAAGGACTCGAAGGCGGCGGTCAGAGCCTTCTCTCTATTCTGCAGCATGGCTACGTCTCTCCTCTTCAGCTCCAGCTGTTCGTTACACTGTTGCAGCTTTGCCTGTGAGTGATCAGAAAGAAACGGATCAGCAGGACCTGCAGACTGCTGGCAGGGAATAGGACCCAAGTGCACGATGTGAAGGCAGAGAATTGAACTCAAAGCTCAAAACAAGCTGTTTATTGAAATCCATCAAAGTCAAAACAAAGTCTGAACAGGGAACTGATGATTCTAAACTACAAAAACACAACAGTAGAAAAACACACAGGGCTGAAAACTGGGGAAACATGGCACTGGGAAACATTGGGGCAGGTGAAGATAATGGCAAGTACAAAATAAAAACCATCTGTAGGTTCATTAAATCCACCTACTGTGATGCTGTTCTCCTCCTTAAGGCAGCTGTTGAGCTGCTCCTGCAGGCCTTCCTCCCTCCTCTGTTTGAACAGCATCATCTCCTGGGAGAGAGTTACCAGGCGGAGGTCGTCCATCTTCAGCTCCATGTCCAGACGCAGCTTTTGCTGACACAGCAGCTGGAGCGCCGCATCAAACTGACTAATCGAACCCTCCATCTAAAGAAAAAAAATCCATCCCCACATTAGGTATTATCCAGAAGACGTTCAGCTAATTAATACACATTTAATCCAACTTGTTGGCCCTTTGCTCAGTTAAAGACCTAATTAATGACACTGACCTCCTCCAGCAAAGAGTTCTGCTCATGCAGCAGTCTGATCTCCTCCTTTCTCTGCAGCTCCTCCTCTAGCTCGCTCAGCTCCGCTCCTTCATCCTCTGCTGTCTCCTCTTCTTCTCTGGTTACAGACAAACTGGGAGTTTCCTCTTCATCTCTCTTCAGCTCTTCTTCCTTCTTCTCCTCCTTCGTGTCTTTCTCCAGCTGCTCCAACAAACTCACTGCTCCCTCCTGCTCCTCCTGCTCCAAGCCCTTAAACCTGTTTGAACACACAAAGACAGAGACATCCATTTAGTTTCATTCCATTTTACTGGCAATTACTGACTGTAAGAGAACAGCAGGCACAAGTGAGAATGCTCTCTCAGTACCTCTGCTCCCTCAGTGTCCGGTATCGCTCCAAGGTGGCGTGGCTGCACCGCAGCTTCTCCTCTGGGGTTTCCTCTGGTAAAATGGTGGGCAGGATGGGCGGAGGCCGGTGGAGGTGAGCCGCCAGGCGCTGCTGGATCTTCTGCAGCTGCTGAGCTTGCGCGTGCAACCGAGACACCAGGCGAAGTTTTGAGTCCCGCAACTCCACGATCCGTCCGTTCATCTCACTCTGCTTTTCACGCATCTGGTCGGGATGGAGAGTCATTAGATCATCCAGATAATTTAATAATGACCATAATTATATGTCTGCACGTGGGTCTCAAAGAGATCGGTGAAGGTCATAAAAACAAATCTGACAAACAAAAGCATATTAAGCAGCTGTATCGATGGGTATTCGTGTCAGTTTGTACATTTTTCTCCAAGGCAATCAGTTCTTCTCTCTTCATCTCAGCGTTCACCCTCTGCTGTTTCACCCTGACGAAATCCCCCATGTTCTCTTTGGCTTCACGGATGGCCTCCACATCCTTTGGATCCTCACAGTTCTCACTTGGCTTCTCTGCATAACTGAGACACCAAAAACCCAAACCCAGTTTGAAACCAGGTTCATAGTAATTATGGTTCATTTAATTCAATTGCATTTTATCTAGATAGCACCGAATCACAACAAAGGGTCGCTGCAAGGCGCTTTATGTTGCACAGTAAAGACCATACAATAATTTGAGCCCCAGCTCCCCCTAGTGGGCTAATCTGGCACTGCAGAGCCACTCACATTTGCGCCCACTCCTGCTGCTTCTTTTCTATTTTGGCTCGAGCTTGCTCGGCTTTCTCTGCAGCCTTTCGTAGTCTCTCCTCCTGCCGAGCTCCCAGCTTGATCTTTGCTGCACGAATCACCGGGCGACGCAGCAACTCCTCCTCTGGAAACACAGAGGCAGCAACACAGGTCAACGTATGTCTTTGATGGGTAAAACAAAGACACAATCTCTCATTGGACATTCTGTATAACGACAATAAAGGCATTCTATTCTATTCAGTCGCTTTCTTACTGCCTATACTGCTGCTGCTTTCTGCAGGCTCTGCTCTGAATTTCCTGCAGTCTGGTGCAGCATCTCCGTCTCCGTCAGGCTGGCTCGGTGCGCTCTGATGCCTGACCTGAGCTGGAGGTTTGGCGAGCACTGGCAGACGGTAAGTGGAGACTCTGTGGTTGGTCCGGATGGCAACGACAGTGACCATGTTGGTCCCCAGAGAGTCCCCGCACCTGAAAACAAACATAAGCGTTAGAGAGCTGGACTCTGATTGGAGGCAAGGAGAAGATTAGATCAAAGCTTTTTGGGATCCAGTTAGCTAGAATATTCAAAGGGGGCATTATTATTCTTTTCCTTATTTTCTGCCGTACACACACTATTATAAAGATGCACGATGATATTAAACACGGCCAAAGTTTCAAGTAATGAAGTCAGTGTATGTCAGTGGCCATGTTGGGAACACAGCTCTGCTCAATCAGCTCTTCAAGCTTTCTGTTTGTGAGGGGCAGCCAATCAGAAGAAGGTTTGTTAAAAGGGAGGACGACCTCAGAAAGAGAGGAGCTAAAACAGCTCGTTTCCCACAGGGGATGGCTGAGGGCTTGCACAAAGACCCAGCTTAGGATACATGTCAATAATGTAGAGAGTCAAACAATAAAAGCGTGCGAGTACCAGTCCTGTAGTTTTTTGAGTGCTATGCTGCAGCGCTCCTGCTCCCAGGCCAGCTGCTTTCTGACCTCCATCAGCCGCTGAGCCTTCAGCCTCTCCATCTGATCGTGAAGTCGCCGGTCCAGCTGCAGCTCCTACATGCACATACCAACACATACGTATAACAACAATAAACTGTCCCCATTCTTTAGTCTAACATTTCCGACCGCAGTTTTTTCCAGATAGCATTCTTTTTTTTTTTTTAAATTTAAAATGAAGCAAGCCAAAAAATGGTGGTCAGGACCAAATGGTCCGATCCAGCCATCAGGGAGTCAAAATCGGGACTCGCTGCTCATTTTTTGAGCTACAAGTTTGCGCTGCTCTTGGTAGAATGTCAGCTGTTAATTAAATGAACCAGCTGTGTCTGTTTTTCAGATAAATTTAGAAATTATAAATACAAGCTTTCAGCATCAGGGGACAAAATTCACAGCCTTTAATCATATTAATGCTAAAGCTTCGCCTGCAGAATAAAACCCTCTCTCGCGGTTTCAGTGGCAAACAGATGAATTTCCAGACCCGGGGAGAGCGCTCGCATACACACGCCAGCGTTTGCATTTGCACCTCAGGTTTCAGGCGAACGTGCTCCGGCAGACTCTGGTTGTCATTCAGCACTTTTTTAAACTTCTTCCGGAGCTCGATCAGCTTCTTCTGCTTTTCAGACATCTTGAGCTCAGCCTCCCGGTGCAGGTGGTCGCTTTGCTGCTTTTGCTTAGCCATCTCCAAGCTGGAGCAAAACCAAGAACAGGACAGTGCATCCCAACAGAAAATTAGACAATACGCTGCAAATAGTTTGCATAGACTGTATAAAAAAAGACAAATACAGCCAATTAGGCGCCATTCATTGGTGCACGATGTTCCACGGCACGCATGCAAACGATTCCAAAATCATGAACTCCTTGATGGAGGTAATAAGACTTAAAAGTAGCGACTGAGACTACTATTTATGCTGACCTGTAGGCTGCTGGGTCCTCAATGTCCACAGCCAATGCCTCATTCTCGAGATCCACCTAAACAAGACGAAAACAAGACAATGTTACATTTTGATCCTCAAACAAACATATAATTATTTAAACAAATCTTTATTGCAATTTATTTTTCTTTGTCTGTCTTCACGTCAGTTTCTGTGGTTGAAAAATGAAACCAGTGCCAAAGTGGTCGATCCGTAGAGATTCTGTTACTTTATTTGTGGTATTTAAATGCTAATTAACAGGCACCCTGCTAACTAATCGATCCTCGTTTTGCCATATTCATGTGATTGAAAACTGTAAGTACCTGAACTGAACTGTTACTTGAGGACACGTGACCACACGTTCACTATTTAAACCTATAAAGTGCTCATTTAGACTTAGACTTGTAAACTGGCTCAATTTTAGTCCATCACAAATTTGTCACATTACGATCTGTGGAACATAATAAGTCAAAAAAAAACCTGGATATCCTTGGATTGAACTGAGGCTAATTATTATATAACTGGCTTAAAGAAAATAAGCCAACAAAATGTGACTGACCATGGGTGAAGGAACCTCAGATCTCTTTCTCTGCAGGATTTTCTGCAGCTCCTCTGGAGGAACCAGGCTGAAGGAGAAGATGTTCCCATCATCTCCCGCTGTCAGCACAAAGAGGTCGTCATGGCTGTACCGGATGTGGCGCAGGTGCCCGTACTGGTTGTCGTGGACGCTGAGAGCCCAGTAGGCCTGCATGGAGGCAAGGCTGTGGTCACCACCCTGCAGAGGATAAGCCCTGATGGAGCCTGAGTTCATGCCGCAGAGAAGCAGCTGCCTGCTGGAGCTGCAAAACAACAGGAGATGCACTTCAGCCCCCAAAGCAAGGAAGGTTTCCCCAACTGCAAAAAAGTTTGGGATCTCTTAGAAAAGTACATTATATGAACTTAGATTGGTCAGAAATTTTGTAAAATGAAATCATCCTTCATGCCACACTAGGCAAGTTTACAGTATGATGATGAAGTTTTATTTGATCGGACTCTTTTTGCACTCTTTGTGCTGCAGTAACGTTTCTGCTCAGCTGCCTGTTTCTGCTTTAAACTGTCAGATCTAATCTATGAGGCCATCCATTTATTCCTGATATAAAGCATCCCAGATTTGCTCATCCTCGGGATACCTGAACGTGATGGAAAGGATGGGGTCATCGTCCGCGTTGTGGACAGGCAGGAAGCCGAACGGTTCGTCCTGCCGCTGCTCAGGATCCTCGTCCTGATTCTCAGAGAACTTACAGTGATACAGGAAGCCCGAGTCAAAGCCTCCCTGCAGGAAAGACAGCGAGAACACGGAACACAGAGCGAGTCGTGAAGAACAAACAGATCACCCTTCAACATATTTATGTATGTCTCATCTTCCAGCTGCATTCAATTTTCCAGCACTGCTTTTAAACCCCTAAAAGCGCAACCTGCAGGGCTGGTGATTAATATGAACTAATGAATTTTTGAGCATTGTTCTCCCGAGTCATGGCAACCTGAGGACAGAAGAACACACGTCCTTATTGGCACGCTTTAAACTTCTTCTCTAAGAGATTATCAGAGTGGGGCTCTCTCTGGACTTTGGCCCAGCAATTGTTTTATCTCTTCTATCTTCATTTTATAATCATTACAATCATTTTGATGATAAATAATTTTGATCAATTTAAATTTGATAAACTGCCCAATTTACCCATCACCATTCAGTTTGGTGCTTTTCATCACTTTTTCTGTGGAGAAACATTTAGGCTGATTCTAGACTGCAGTGTGTGGCCATTGCACTCAATTACACACACACACACACACGCACACACACACACACACACACACACACACACACACACACACACACACACGCACGCACACAATGATATGGTAACAATAACAAATAAATAAACATAACCTGAGAATAACACCATGGAGAACAAAATGGGAACTAAGGCTAGAACACAAAAATCTAAATGTAAAGAACAAGAAACAAACTAAACTGCACGCGCGTGCGTGTGTGTGTGTGTCTGCATACCATTGAGAGCCAGAAGTGGTCGGGCTGTGAATAGAGGCCACAGCAGAGAGGACTCGGAGGATCAGGGATG
>JAVDPK010017756.1:0-25707 GCA_034780415.1 Cichlasoma orientale | reverse complement strand
TTACGTGTTGCAATAACCTCCTCCCTCTGAAACACGCAATTTAAAACTCAAAACGTCTGATCTGAACTGCAGTTTCCAGTCAGCAGTTATTTTAAACAAACACAGGCAGGAAGCGAAGAAAACACTGAGCACGAAAAACACTGCTAGCTAATGCAGCCATAAAAGTTAAGCTCAGCTGAAATCCTGGTAGATGAACTAACGGTTACACATCTGAGTAGCAATTCATATATGCTTCCGATTTATTGCTAGCTGGGCTGCGAATCTGCAAGCCACTTTGCAACCCCTCAATCCCAGCAAAGCTATCTCTGATTCATCAGTGTCATATCTGTTGTTATCAACGGCTTTTCTGGGTCTTGCTGCTCCTGCCCTCTGACGAGGAGGTCCGAGCATAGAGCTGTACTGTCAAATATGTCTGCAGATGGAAATATCGATCTTCTTTTGGCCTTAGCGGTCCTAACGACAAGCCACATATTAAATCACACAAACTAGAGTCAAGAAAGAGCCGGTTCAGACCTTAATTCGAGACTTGATACTTCTGAACTTGAAGGATTTTCTGGGCAGCGCAGAGAGATGGAAGGTGTCGGTCGCTTTCTGAGTTTTTGGATCAGGACTGAGCACCTCGACCACGTGACCGCTCCGACACAGGATGAGCAGCCTGTTTTCTCTCTGTATAAAAAAGCACAGAAGAAGTACATATTACTCATTTCCTATCACAGAGGCACTTGGGTTCACAGCAGCGATGACGAAACCGGGCTTACATGGGAACGCGGTGACCACTCCAGCGCATGCACCGGCCCGGGGACGCGGATAAAACCGATGGGGCTGTATTTTCCTCCAACAGTGAAGAAGAACACAGTGCAGTCAGCACTCTGAGCAGGAAGAGGGTGAGATGTCAGAAACACACAGCAGGTGGCAGCTAATGTCTACACAAACATCAGCTCTATCTGAGGCTGTCAGATAAAGTAAAGACTCTCTGAGCATATTTACTCACTGTTACATTTTTAGTAGAAGTCGAAGCTTCAGCGACAAACTTGATACAAGACTGCACTTTGTCAAGTCTTTATTAACGGATCTTGAACACAGGTCCTGAAATCTGTGTTTCTAATTATGATTCCACAGCAAAGCAAAAACACTGAGAGGAGACCCCGCAGCTCTGACAGTTAGCCAAACCTGTCGCCGCCTCGTCAGCATCACATCAACGCTTTCTTTTTCTTGCGTTAAGATTAAAAGAATCGTTTCTTCATCACTGTTTGTCCAGATGTGTGAAAAGACAGCAAAACAGAACTCAAAGTGTCCTGATGTGTTTTCAGTCAGTGGCACCTGCAGCTCAAAGCCATAAAAAAACCATGTTGCAGTTTGAGCACAGCACTTTTAAAAAGTGCGACACTTTCACAGTAAAATGTAACTGTTCACTTCAAACTGAGGCAAATTACTCGGTGAGGCCGTGGGCACCTTTACTTCACCCTGTGGTTGGTGAAGTCTTTGAGCTGAGTTTCTCTCATGGACATTTTATAAATGTCGCCCCCTGCTGGCCAGCAGGAAAACATGCAAGTTTGCATTTGTGCTACTTTCATGGCCAGAAAATTCTTCTCGCCAAAGCCAGTTCATTCTGACAAAAGCAACCAAGAACCATCTTTGTGTAACAGATGAGTTTAGCTATATGAAGAAAGCTTGTTAGTGGTATATCGTATACTTCCACAGAGCTAAACTAGATAACCTCTTACCCCTGTGGCCAGGACCTCTCCATTCTGTTCAAACGCCACAGCTGTAACAGCAGCAGTATGCGGTTTGAAGGCCTGTCTGAGGCGCAGCTTGGTGTCTCCTTCAGAGCTGGATCCTGGGACTGCATGCAGCCTGCGACGTTCGTATAGCTCCAGTAAGCGTACCACCCCACCCTCAAAGCCGGTCACCAGTAAACCTCCACTCTGGTTCGCCTAAAAGCCAAACACAGAGTCGTTGTTGAGCCTCTTGAGTCACACTGTACGAGAGAAGCGTTCAGTTTTCCACTGACACACTTACCAAAGGTGGAGCCCAGCAGAGAGCAGTTCCTCCCTGAGTGAAGCGGCTGGTGGTCAGTTCTCTTTTCGCCAGGAAGTCGAAAACTTTGACCGAACCTGGAGGACGTGGACAGAATACTTTCTCTTATAGAGTGTGAGCGTGTGTGTTCACAGACATTTACAGTATTAGCTCTTGAGAACCGTGACAGGTATGAGACCCAAACTTTACTGTAATGTTACGAGAGGTGAAAATCATGGCAGATGGAATCTGTGGGCCAAACCCTCCAACCATCTGTGATTGATGGTGATGTTTCCCGTTTGTACTGACGTGAAACCTGATTGATTCCAGCTTTGGGCCCAACAGTTTTTGTTTAAAATGCATTGAACTGCCAGTGACTGATTGGCCACCAGCACTGAATCAGTGGAAAAGGAGTGCATGTGTGCATGTGAGTGAGCATAAATGGACTCACGATCCAGAGAGGTTGTTGCCATCAGGTGGGATTTCTTTGATACGTCCAGGCCTTGAATCATCCCAGCGTGGAACGAAAACAGGCACTCCGGATCAGGACTCTGCACACAAAAGATTTTATTACTCTGACCAGGATCTACACACTGTATATGTGACGACACACAGCGCATTCTACTGAGATTTCTGTTGGTTATTCATCAAACTCTCAAATAAACAAAGTATTACATTCACATAACTTCTCCATAGAAACAAAAGATGCAGGAAACTTACCATGTTGGTGAATGAAAGGTCCAGTTTCCAGATGGCTCCATTAGAATCCTACAAGCCCGCACAGGAGAGTGATCAGGACTGAGGTGAGGCTGGATCATGTCTTACAAACAGTTTTAAACGGGAAATCTTTGAGATTTTCTTTCCTGACCTGAGCAAAACAAGCAAAGGAGCCAGACAGGGAGCTCCTCACCACGGAGGAGAGGCACACGTTGGGCCCGACCAGCAGCTCGTTAATGGGCTCCACCTCAAATCTGCTGCCGTCGCTGTTACCGTCAGCCGTGCAGATCCTCTTAAAGTCCCACACCTGGTGAGAACGTTTCACATTCGTCCACATATTTGTCAGTATTTGTGGAAACGTTCAGACCCACGAATTGCAGAATTTATCACCAAAACCTACACGAACTGAATAAAACATGGATAAGTGGCCTAACCCAGCTGGAGCCTAAATCCATCTCTGATCCTTCAGGACCGATGCAGCAGACGTTTATTAACCCACTAAAGAAAACAGTTACCAACACAATAATTATTTATCCCTGTTTGCTATACAGCGCACAGCTGTTTTATCAAATTGCTGATCCTTTTTTAAATGTGAGACTATAAATGATGCCTCAGTTTGAGGCAGTTTTCAATCTTCTGTGATGGTGTTTTACAGTTCTGCTGCTTTCTGAGCATTTTTAGCCACAGGAAGTGATTAAGAACTCGCAGTGGCAGCAGCCTCCCCGAACAGGACACCACACATGCCCATGGATGGTTTCGTGCTGTCACAGGTGTAGCAAGGATCTTACCCTGACAGCACCATCGGAGCCGGTCGTCATCAGCTGTCCATCGTTTACGGCAAACGGTTGGACCATCCCTGCATGACAGGTCCGGCCGTTCTTACGGCAAATCTCCACCTTGATGGTATTCCCGTCCCACAGCAGCAAGTTGCCCCAGTCTGTGCCTGACAGCACCTAACAGGAAGACGATGAAGTCAACTATTAGTTCTCCAGGTGTAGCTATAAGACTGACCACTCAATGGGCTTTAGACTGCAAGCCACATTCACCCGTTCTTTCATTCAGAGCACTATTTTATGCACTTAAATCATGTGATATACCTCTTATCCATGGAAAATTATAAATCACCAATTCACTTTACTTTGGACATATAATCAATATTAATTTGGTAAAAAAAACTAAAATGAATCCTGTGATTTTATGTGGAGCCTTCACTACACGAAGTGCATCACTTTCAGTTTAATGGGATTAACAGGAAGTTAAGAGGCTCTCTGCAGACACTAAACTCTTCTTCTTGTTTGACACTGGTGCAGCAGCAGAGGACAGACCTTTCCATCAGGAAGCTCCACGTAGCCCTCAATATCAGTTGGTGCAATATTCCCAAAATGTCCAATATCTCCTTGTAATTTAGGACCTGTGAACATGGTGGCCATTTTCCAAAACCTAAGAGAAAGAGAGAAAAATAAATCAGTGCCGCTAAAGGGAAAAATTTAACAGCCACTGTCTGCAGAAATTCCTGTGACTATAGAACTGATTTTTATTTTCATTCTACCCGGAGTTTATTTTATTTTTAATGTCATCTGCAAAAACAAGAAGCTAACTCAAAGCTGCTTTAGCAGTGTTATCAGGGGACTCGGACTTTACTTGATGTGCCCGAATCCAGATGATGTGAGCACTCCTGGGTTGTACGGCGAGAAGCTGACTCGATAGACCTCCTGCGAAATGGCCTTGCAGCTCAGCATCACCTCCTCCCGCCTCCAGTCCCACACTGTCAGCGTGTAGTCGGGTGCACTGCCCACGCTGGCCAGCAGGTTTCCATCGTGGTGGAAGTCCACACAGCTGTACGCCCTCTCAGTGCCACCTGCAGACGTGCAGGTTAAATCCGGAGCATCAAATAAGGCGATGCCTGCAAAATGAATCAGACTTACCTCTGAGGACGCGGTGAGGTCTTAATGAAGGATATTCATAGACTATGATGTTCGGCTGTTTCCCCTTCTCTGCTACAGCAAAGTACTCCATGTGAGGGTGTGCCTTTAACCACACACACACACACACACACGCACACACACACACACACACACACGCACACACACACGCATACGCACGCACACGCACGCACACACAGAGAAAATGCAGTTTTTAAGCTTTTTAAAGATTCCTCATACATACCATACCATACCATCTATAAAAGCATTTCATAATCACTTAGGGGTTATCTGCAGTTCGTAACCTTGATTAATTCTACAATGATTTGTGCTTTCACGTGAAAGTATAAGTGGAACATTTTTATTTTAATACTTCCTGTGAGTACTGCAGTAAAGTACACGAGGTACTTTGGATGAGTGCCTCAAGCACACCAGCTTCGAAGCTGCAGGTGCGTAAATCATCAGCGTGTGCTGCTGTCAGTCACAGAGACGGCAGCCTCAGTGGGACGTCTCACCTGCGTGACAGTTTCTCCTTACCGCGATCGCTCCGATGCCCCCACCGCTGCAGGAGCGCAGGTATCTCTGCTCCTTGGTCTTCACGTCCAGCAGGACGAGCAGGTTCCCCGCTATAAAAATCAGCGTTCTGTCATCCAGCAGCTTCAGGTTTGCCCTGCGTCCGCTGTCATAGCCAAAGGAGTGACTAAATGCACCATGAATTAAGGATAATGATAGCTGCTTATTTATAACAATATACTAATATTATACTAATATCTCTGGCCTTCCTTTATTTATACTACTTCATATATGACACATACCATAATATAATTACAGTGTAATGCTACTGTATTACACATTATTACTGCATAGTGTGTAGTACACATGCTGCATGAAAATATATGCTGGGGTTACAAAAAAACACTGAACATAAAGGACGTGCATTGTTTTTGTGACATGTAGCGAGTCCAGAGCTTTGGTGTGAAATGTTTTCATAAAGGATACGAGAGGTGCAGGAGGTTCTCCGCGATTTCAGAGTCAGGGGTGATGAACGGTTTCGAGTGAAGCTCCTCGTATTTGTAGCAAACATCTGCAGAGAGCTGCTCTTTTAATTGGCTCCCAGCCTCCTGCTGCATCTCTTGGTTTCAAAGTCTGTGAAAAACAGATTTACAAATCAATTTTACACCCACTCCGAGTGTCACAATCTACAGCACGGATCTCTTCATGGCTTGCTGCCTGTTCAGCTTGTGAGGTTTATTTTGGTCTTATGATTTCTCTCTTTGCTAAAGTTTATGGGGGACCAGCCAATTGCTGCGCTGCTTCAATGCAAAGTCATCATTTGCTCCACGTATCCTGAGACCCTCTGCGATCCAGGTCCTTCTGCATGTGCGCAGACATCAGATATCAAGTTACTGGATCAATAGGATATGTTCAAACTATTACACAGAACATGTGCACACAACAATGTTGTTACTCCATTTCACATCCATACGCTCTATTCAAAGGTGTTCAAATATGGCTGTATTAGAGACTGCTTTGACACAAGTGGAACTGCAGCTGGAAGATGAGCCTGCTTGTTTTCACAGGGTACACCCTGGGCAGGTCTCCAGTCTATCACGAGACTAATGCAGATAGACAGACAGACAACCACTCACAGGCACACCCACAGCCAGCAATTTAGAACCACTAAATAACCTATCCTCATGCACGTCTTTGGGCTGTGGGAGGAAGCAGGAGTCCTCAGAGAGAACATGCAAGCTTCACGGAGAAGGTTTGATAGTTCAATGTCTTGGCTTCATTTTAAAATTTGAATGGTGTCTGTGGCTCAAAGTCTGCGAAGGTATTTGGAGTTGAAAGAGAAGGAAGTTGAAGAGGAATAAAATTAACCTGGGTTATGTTCAATGGCTTTACGCTCCCTGACCTTACCTTCAGTGTTTTCCTGGCCTGACGTCTATGTTTGGCTCCGCGTACGTTGCCGGGCAACAAGGAAAGTCACTGAGTTGCAAAGCCTTATGGTTTATGTAGTTCTCAACGCTTGCCTTTACTGCTTTTGGAGCGAAACAGGCTGGAAACAACATAAATATAATTACCCTCATTAATAAATGAAACTGACTTGATTTTAAAGGAATTTTAAACGATATCAGCTAATTCACATCGCTCTAACCACGGTAACCACGGTCTGCCCCTTTAAATACGGTCTGTAAACAAACATGGCCGCGTTAGAGTCGCCCAGAGTTCCAGACACCGACAGGAAGAGAAGTTCACCTCTTGTCTGCACACTTTGGGACTGCAAAACCAATCAAAGTATTTAAACATGACCGCTATAAACAATTAAAGTTACCGCCGCGGTGTTTTTTGGCGATAACAAAGTGTCGCAACAACCAACGTTTTACGGCAGCGGGCGTTCAGTTTGATTGGACGCTTTGTGCCGTAAACTGTGCCGCTTGCAGAACGCATGGGACGGAGCTGGGACAGCGTGTACGTCTGAAATGTGAGTTACTGCACTTAAAAATCCCGTTTACGTCGTTATTTCATTATATAATGCTGTTTTATTTGTGTAATAACAGTTGGTGACATGCGATGTTTATGTTATTAGCTAACTAGCCTGGGTAAAGGCACCAGAAGACCTTTAAGGATCGAAAACACATTTTTGTTTATCAAAGTAAAGGTGCTTCATTAAAATTTTAATTCAAGCTGAGTTTTTGATTTATTTTCCTGTTCTGGTCTGAGTCGCCTCCTATTTTGGGCTGTGATTCTAGATTAACGAAGTAATGAATAAAACAGTAGAGCCACTTAGTGGGTCAGAGGGAAAGTTCTCATTTGAAAGTGTCCTAAAATCCACGTATACTATTTTGGTGTCCTAAATGTCAGACGTGAAGAAGGTTTTAATTTCCAGCTCAGCTCAGCCCTGAAGCTCAGCCTTCTGTTTCTTTATTCCGAAATAAAAGAACAGGCCAGCGATTTTCAAGGCACATCTGCATTATCGTCAGATCTAATGATTATATTGTCAGATGAAGCCGCTTTTGATCTTGACACCTACATTTTTTGCTTTGCAGTAGGCGCCACTGGCTCATAATTTATTTTTATCAGACACTTTTACTTAGTCCAGCAAACGGTCTCAGTATTTACTTAGTATCTGGTAAATTATTTTGTTACAGCAGTTTAAATGATTATGAAACACTATGACTTATTATTAGTATTATCTGTCTGTTGCTCCCCTGTCAGACAGATATATTGTGTTATAGAGGATGATAGCATGTGAGTGATTTCCTGTATCTGCCCCTGTGGCATCAGTCTGTTAGAGAAACTGCTCTGCTGCCTGTCCAGTAAGTGGTGCAGAAGGTGGTCAGGATTATCCATGATGGATAACAGTTTTTCAGTGGCCTCTGCTCCCCACCACAGCTTCAAAAATGTCCAGTGTGCAGCCAATCACAGCCAGCTGAACTGATTCCAGTTCTGTACTCACCATAACTGATGATAGAAAGTCTCCATCATTTTGCTGCACACATTGAAGGATCTTGGCTTCCTTAGGAAGTAGAGCATGCGAAGTCTCTTCTTGCATACAGTCTCTGTTCAGCCTGTAGCTGATGAGCCCGGTAACTTGTACTCCTCCACCGCATCAGCATCCTGTCCCAGGATCGACACGGGTCATGTAGCCGTCCTCTTCCTCCTGAAGTCGATCACCAGCTCTGTGGTGATTCAGACGCAGGAAGCTCCGAGACCCCTCCACAAAATCATTCAGCACTGCTCAGACAGGCGGCTTTCAAATGAGTTTTTTTGTAGTTTTCTCTGTTATCAGTTTTAAGTCATCACAGGTTCTGTCCTTCTCACTACCAATCAGAGCCTTTGATGTGTACTAATGTAGTAAATTTAAGTTTCATTCATAACTTTTAGCAGTTACAGTAAAAATGTTTGATTGACCTAAAATTATGCATGTAAAGTGTTTTGCACCCCAGGTTTCTTATTGCTGGTTGATCTTCCTGCTGTTGTCTCCATTTCTCTCTCATTCACGCGTTAGGATGGAAACTCAATCCAAAAAGCCTTTTTCTCCTAAAGATGGAAAGAAGTTCATGCAGAAAGGAAGGGGAAAAGGTAAAGCGTCTTTCACATCGACCATGCCCGCTCTTCGTCACGTTGAGCCAGGTTTGTGATTGGGATGTGTCACTTTGCCCAGATTCCACAGGGACCAAATTTGGTGGAAAGCCAGGCGGCAAAAAGCCCTTCAAGCCGTACAACAACGCAGAGAGGAAGAGCCGACCGGGGAAGGGTCGGGATGGCGGCAAGAAGGAAACAAAGTTTTCTTTCTCCAAAGCCGGGAAGAGGAAACTGCCAGATGTTAAAGATGACGAAGGGGAGGGTGAAGGTGAGAGAACATGGACTATCCCCCCCTAATAAACCCTGGTGCTGGTTGCATATCATGAGCTGTATTGTACAATGAGCACAATTTCCATTGATACATTCTGCACATGTGCAGTATTATTGTTTTATAGTAAATGTGATGACTGTCTGTGTTACAGTCGCACTGCTGAAACTGCACATTCTCTCCCAAATCACTGATTCTGTTTGTGGTTCCTGTGAGAGCCTTTTTGTTAGAGGGCGGTCTTCAAAAGCAAATGTTTCCTTTTGTGTGTAAAATCAGGTCCCGTGGCTAAGAAGGTGAAGAAAGGCGGGTTCAAGGCAAATGAGAAGCTGTCAAAGGAGGAGCTGAAGAAGAACAGGCAGCAGAAGAAGAAGGACCTGAAGAAGAGCCGACAGGAATCGGAGAGGAAGGACATGTTCGAGATCATCAATCGGTCCAAACATATGTGGGGAGACCTCAGGAGGTACGAACGCGCACGGAGTCGGAGGGAAAGCCGCGGTTTGAGTCGCTGCGGTCGGTTCAGTGTCTGATGTTTGTGTCAACAGGAAGAACTGCGACAAGGACCTGAAGAAGAAACTGCTGAAGGAGCTTCACGATCTGATCCATGGAAAGATCAAACAGGTTTGTCTCGTCTGTTTGCTTTATTTTATCTAAACCTGCCGAGCTGATCTGTACAGTGGACCTGTTATCCTCACAAATTAGGGAGATCCACTCTTGTTGACATCATCGAGTCAAAAGCTGCGTGAAGCCTCAGCATTAGCTCACGGGGATTATTTATACATACACTGGCTTAATTATTTGAGACTTTGGCCATGTTTAATGTGAACATCCACCACTGGAACAGGATATATGAGAGCACATACTGACAAACAAGATATGTTCCCTTTAAGAGGTACCTCTCTTTTCTTTAGCATAATTTGGATCATATTTTCTCAGGATTGAAGTAAACATCTTAAATCTGGCCACATGGATCACAAAGCTGAGGAAAACAAGCTGCCTCCAGTGTCTTATCCTCATTTTATGAAATTATTCGGACCTCTACATGACCGCGCTCTCCTTCCTCCAGATGGCGTTTGCTCACGACGCCGTGCGAGTGCTGCAGTGTTACGTTCAGTTCTGCAACCACGAGCAGAGACAGGAAGTGTTCGAGGAGCTCAAAGGTGAGCGCCGAGCTTTCGGCTACCGTCTTTGTAACCGTTACAGTTTGTGTGTTAGAGTTCCCCATCCACATTTTCCCCTTTACGTCAAAATCTGACGAGGAAGTGATGAATATACGGGATTGATGATGTGGGGTTCTACATCCGAGTCCTTGCTTTCTTTGACAGATGAAATCCTGAGTTTGAGCAAGTCGCAGTACGGCAGGCATGTGGTGAAAAAGCTGCTGATGTACGGGTGAGTCATCTCACGTTCTGCACTCGCCTGAAAAACAGGTGTTTCTATTATTTTGTCTAGCCCATTTAAATGAAGCAGGCTAAATAAGGCAGTATAACGCAATGCAGCTCAACAGCTACGATGAGCTGCTGCAGGGTTATCATAGGTGTACCTAATAAAGTGGTAACTGGCTGGGTGTGGGTGTGGATTTATTTCCTCCACAGGAACAAGGAGCTGGTGGCGGCTGTGATTAACAGATTTAAAGGTCAGGTGCGGCAGATGCTCCGGCACGCCGCCGCCTCGTCCATCATCGAGTACGCGTACAACGACAAAGCGGTGCTCGCGCAGAGGCTCATGCTCACGGATGAGCTGTACGGCAACACCTACACCGTCTGCAAGGTAAACACACACACACACACACACACACACACACACACACACACACACACACACACAGGAAAAGGCTTGAAATGTTGTTCTATATCAGTGCCACTAGAGGGCAGAAAAACTCCACGACAGGCCGGCGGCCGTTGTGATTCTTACTTTTGAAAGGTGTGTGTACTGATTGCCGGTGTGCGTTTCTTTGTGTGTGTCCAGTCATACGAGTTCAACACCCTCGAGAAAGTCGTGAGGATGAACCCCGACAAGCTGAACAACATCATTGACGAGATGAAGCAGATCCTGACACCCATGGCCCAGAAGTAAGCCCAGAAACAAAAACTTGAATATACAGATGCTTCTTTAGATTTTTGTTAACCTTTCCTTTTAATTCCCCCTGATCTTTATCTAATCTAATTAATGTAGGTTTTGGTGCTACAATCAGAATCTTTAGCTTTCACTTAAATACTAGAAACAATGTTGCGCGCTCTTTGATCACAGCTGCATCTACATTAAGACATAAATTACTGTCATTCTTTTCACCAAGTCTGCACCTCATGCATGAGGGTGGAAATACGAGGCGCCTTTTAGGTGTTGATGCCTGATCAAATATTTTAAAGCCTGTACAGATTTTCTTATCTTCAGACAAAAATGAAGCTAATGGAAGTGCCAAAAACTGCAGATTCTGTTTATTTGCATTTCCGCTGTTTCTGTATTTCAGGGAACAGGTGATCAAACACTCTCTGGTCCACAAAGTCTTCCTGGATTTCTTCCAGTTTGCACCTGAGAAACAGAGAACGGTGAGCAGCTTTTCAAAGTCTCCAGGTGTGGAATAAGAGAGGCTCCAGAAGTTCAGGTGATCACCTGTGTGTGTGTGTGTGTGTGTTTGGAGCAGGAGATGATCGAGTCCATCAGGCAGTCGGTCGTCTACATGGCCCACACACACGACGGAGCCCGAGTGGCGATGAGCTGCCTGTGGCACGGCACGGCAAAGGTGTGCACACGCGCAGATACAGCAGCTCCATGAGGACACAGAGTTCTGCTGTTAGTGCAGGAAAACAGCCTTCACAGGAGGGGGGGGGGAGTCTGGGCTCCTCTGCTCACACTGCTGCCTCCGTGAGGGAGGGATGGACTGATGATCATAATTATATCCTAATATGCTAGTCTCAGATTAAAGATTCTCCGGTTCCCTGTAATCGTAAGATTGGCTCCTTCCAAATTTCGTGCGCATGTAATTAATTTTGATGGAAGGAAATAGAAACATTAAACTAAAGTCTGCCTCACAGAGTCACTGTTTTATTGTTTCAGGACAGAAAAGTCATCATAAAAACTATGAAGACCTTCATGGTGAAGTTTGCCACGGTGAGTGGCATCTCTGCTAAATTAGTGTGTTTGGCTAATTAGCAGCTGGTTCTTAGCTCTCGTGTTCATGCATTAAAATCCCTCAGCGTGAGGAAGGGTGTGTTTATTGACTGATGTTTGGATGAACCCACAGGGGGAGTTTGCTCACCTGGTTCTTTTGGCCGTGTTCGACTGTGTGGACGACACCAAGCTGGTCAAACAGGCCGTGCTCTCAGTAAGTCTGATGTTGGGTGAAGTCGGGGAAACATTTAGAAAGTGTTCCCATTAAAACCTCCCGTGTGTCCCACCTTTGCAGGAGATCCTGGCATCTCTGGAAGAAATCATGGGCAACAAGTACGGTAAGAAGGTTCTGGTTTACCTGCTGAGCCCCAGAGACCCGGCTCACCTGCTGCCGGAGATCATCAAGGTGTTGGAGCAAGGAGATGGAAACGCACACAGGTAACAGCAGCATGGATGGTATTGTTTGATCCAAGTCCTCACGAATTTAGTGTATAGAAAAGGAAGTAACAGATTTGGGACTCGGTCCAGATGATGGTAACGGTGACACATGAAGGTCTGAGATGCAGTAAAGGTCGCGTTTCCCCTCGCTTCAGTAAAAAGGGCGCAGCGACTCGGAGGAAGGAGCTGCTGGAAGTCGTCTCCCCATCGCTGCTGGAGTACCTCCGTAACAATGCGGCCGCCATGGCGATGGACAAGGCGACCAGCGTCACCATCAGCGACATCTTGGCGTCGGCCTGCGGGGACCTGCGGCCCGCCATGACGGCTGTGGCTCAGCTGGCCAATCAGGAGTTGGTGCCGGGAGGGATTAAAGGCCAGGTGTGTGGCAGGAGTCAGAAGTTTTAGTTGGTGGTTTTACATTCGATCTGCTGTTCATCACTGTGAACCCATTTCCTCTGCAGCTCCACATGGCGGAGCATCCAGCGGGACACCTGGTGCTGAAGTGGCTCATAGAGCAGGACGTCACGCTGGCAGAGGCCGGCAAGG
This sequence comes from Cichlasoma orientale, assembly GCA_034780415.1. Lineage (NCBI taxonomy): Eukaryota > Metazoa > Chordata > Actinopteri > Cichliformes > Cichlidae > Cichlasoma > Cichlasoma orientale. The sequence goes on along the minus strand of JAVDPK010017756.1, from coordinate 12,603 downwards.
AAGGTAAGGAGACACACACACGCACACACACCTGTACTGTAAAGAAGATGTGAAGCTCATTCCTGGCAGATGTATTCGCACTAGTGGAAATACTTTGTGTCATGTGACACATGACACCCACTTAACAGTGTGATCTGCGCTTTCAGCACATCAGTGCACTGACAGCGAGCTGCCGGGTTAAAGAGCTGCTAACGTCTGATCCCACTGTCGGACATTTGTGTTCTCACATGCACGTCTCTACAGCCGTGTCTCCAAAGGTTAAAGGCCGTGTGTGAAAACAGCTTAGCTCCGGCTCCCTCCAGCAAAAAGGAGGATTTGTTAGAGCTTTATTTTTTTAAACATGAGTCCGCTGCAGGCTGTTCTTCAGTGGACTAAAAGCCAAACACACAGATTTGGAGTGTGCGTCTGCTGCAACACCCCTACACACCTGCAGGAACATCACTTCACATCAAGACTGGAGATTATTATTGGGCTCTGCTAGAGTAGCTTTGTATAAAAACCAGTCTTTCTGAAACGAGCTGTTTTAGCTCCTTTTAAGCCCAGACTGTGTTTAGTTACTCTCTGCCTCTCTCACCCTCTCAGAGCGGTTTGGGAGGATCCTGGTGGACACAGTTGGGACGGATAAGATGAAGAGCTGGGCTAAAGTCAACAGAGGAGCCATGGTGCTCTGCAGGTCAGTAGACAAACACACACATTTACCTCACGTCAGAGGATTTCCTGAGGGGTGTACAGCTGAAGTTCACCTCAGCCAAGCTCTCTTTGGCTGGACAAAACTTGAGACCCCGATCAGAGATAACTGGTGTAACTCAAACTTTCACGACCTACTGAACTTTGCCCTCTGTGTTTTTCCTTTGCAGTCTCCTGAACAGCTGCGATAAGTCTGTGGCTGCGGAGGTGAAGGCGGCGCTGGAGTCCATCAGGTCGGAGCTCAGCAGCATCAGCAACAACAAAGGGGTGGAGATCCTGCTGGAGAACCTGAACAAGTAGACTTTTTCTTCCAGACAAACTGCTGATGTTAAACACGGCGCCGACGCCGGCGTGACCGCGAGCGATTGTGGACGCAAACGGGAACATTTTTCAGGAAGAGGACACGCCCTCACGCGCTGCCGTGTAGTTTCAGCGGACGGCAATCTGATTGGAATCTGGGAAATAAGGAAAAGTGTTTTGGAAGAAGTGTTTGACCTCCCCCCACCTCCAGTCAGCTGCCGTCACACTTAATCGTTCACATTAAAAGCATAAACTGAACCATCTGAAATACGGAGACCAAAGTTTTTGGTCTCTGGGGTGAGCTCGGGTTCATCCGGCCAGCCTTCATTTGTTTTGTTAGATTTTATATGTTGTGAGTGATCAGCTGCAAATTAAATGTGTTTGCAAAATAAAGACTATTGTGAGAATTACATTTTGTTTTTATTATAAGTGAATGTGTCATCAAATAATAATTTCCAGGGAATTAAAGGATCTGTTTATGCTTTTCTTCATATTCCACTTGAACAATATACATATAGTGGATCATAGAGCGCTGATTCAGAGCTTTTTTCTGTACCTTTCTCCAAATGCATGCTGGGACTGAATTATTCAGTGTTGGAGCTTGGATTGAGACCACAGCAGGAAAAGTCTTGGAAGCAGGTTTACTTTCACACATCCAGTGATTTAACAGTTGTGTGACAAAGTAGAGAAAACGGACTCGGTCCTCTCAGCGGTGCTGAACCCAGCAGCAAGTAATCCCTGTGAGCCTCAGGCTGCTCAGAACACTTGGTTTAAGACCATTTTTTCTACTCCTGGCTCTCTGTGATATCACAGAGAGGGGACAGTCTCGCCCACCTGCTGTCCCGACCTTTCTTTGGGCAGCCAATCAGACGAAAGCTGGCCTGAATGGAAATTAGCTAAGCTGCACCAGAGCCCAGTAGAAGATAAAAAAGATCATTTGACCTCTTGCAGAGCCCAAAAATAAAAATATGGAGCTGTAAATAATCATAAGTCCTCTTTAACGATGTCATGCACACAATTCACTCAAATCCCTTTTTCTCAGTTTGGTGTGAAAGACGTCATTTTGCCTGAACAGGAGTTGCATCACAAACCTGCCTCAACTCTTCTCGCCTCCGTCTGAAGCAAGAGTGATATTTTCTGAAAGTAAGTTGTCAGAGATTCACTTTGTTCACAAACTGTTCAAGACAAGATGATGAAACGCAGCTTCAGTCACTCGTGGGCAGACAAACGGGCCTCCCAGACACTGTCCAGATGTCGGGCGATTCACTTATGAATCATTTCTGTGCTGTTGTCTGCTCCTGAATCCCGGATTACACGTGAGACTGATGGGTAGTGGGGATGGAGGCTTTAACAGCTTCTGCATAGATGTGACACTGATTCAGAGGTTGTTTCTGTACCTTCCTCCAAATGCATGCTGGGAATGACTACAGCAGCATGAGCTGCAATCAAAAAATCTAAAATTCCATCCAAAAAAAAAAGCAAATGCTTCACCTGATTTTAATTTGACTGCTGTCCCCTTCAAGGTTATTTTCTTTGTGCACCTCTGGGCTGCTTCCATGTTTGGACCACTACACAAAAAAAACTAACCCTCTACTTTCCTGCCAAGGATCCTCCTTCCTGGTGAGGGTTTAGACTTGGGATACTTCAGGAATGTGACCAGGAGCAGCTGAGTGAGCACATCTGAACTCATCCTTCAGATGTGCTCACAAAGGAGGCGAATATGCATCCACACAAGCTGAAGGTATTTAAACCTCGGTTAAATATCAGACTGGGGGCTCGTCCAGGACCGCCACTTCTCAGACATCCCAAATTTTATGTTGCTACCCAGATCATAAGCTGCAACAAAAAATGGAGACTGACATCAGATCTTTTATAAATGTGGGTTTTATTTAAATTACTGAATAATCTAATTTTACATACAGAGATAAAATTAATAACTTCAGCCAGGAGAGCCTGACTCAGTATAGCAAGAAGACGTGGTGGCGCATCAAAAACCAACCAAGCTATGCTTTTAGCCGTACCTCATCAGGTGGACAATTATCAGTCAAGCCCATGAACTTTTTTTTACTATGATTATGTCACGCATAGAGGAAGGGTAGATGAAAATATGCATAAATACACAGATTGCAGTCCTCAGCAAAGCAAGTTTGACTTTAAATGATTGCGGTTCAGACAGATGGAGGTTATCAGGCCTGGGTTCTGAACAGTCAGAACTAGTTGTGAAAACCTGCTTTCCAGCTCTGAAAACAGAGAGAACAGAGCGTGAAGTTGGACTCTGCTGCCCACATGAAAAGCTGTACAAATAACTGAGTAACATGAAAACAGAGGTAGAATGAGAAGTACAATTCCAGGCAAACCCCCTAACTGATGTCAGAAAAGTGTTGGTGGAGGACGTTTCCAACAGCCTCTCACCATCCGGATGCCAGAACTGTTGCTTTTGTGGCAGTTTCGGGGGCCGTCTTCAGGAATCTGATATCACAAGCCAGCGCCGTCACTTTTGGTGAACGGCGTCATCGCAGAACTCTGAGAACTTCTTTGCCGCCCTCCTGGCGAAGCGCACCTTCCCGCGGGCCTTTGTAACGGTGGTGTACTCGTGGGCCTTGAGCTTGGCGTAATAGTCGGAGAACTTGTTGTAGAGGACGGAGATGGGCATGCCGTTGAGAATCACGCCAAAGGAGATGCAGGCGAAGGCGAAGATGCGGCCGAGGTTGGTCTCTGGGTACATGTCGCCGTAGCCCACTGTGGAAATACTCACCTGACGGGTGAAAGAGACAAAAACTATAAAGACAAAAATAGACACAGAGATAGAATGACTATAACAAAACAAAAACAGGAGGCTGGTGAAGGGGGTAGGGGAGATTTTGTCTCCAGAAACACAAACAAACAAATGAAATGCTGCATTCACTGACACTTTATTAGGTACACCTTGCTAGCACTAGGTTGGACCCCCTTTTTGCCTTACTTTCGACTTGAAGACAAGAACAACTTTGTCACATACACGCATTTAACCCATCACACATGCACATGTGGAGCAGGGGGCAGCTAGAAAGCTGCTCAGGGAGCAATCTGGGGGGGTTAAGGGCCTTGCTCAAGGGCCCACAGTGATGCCTGTCCTAGGATTCAAACAAGAGTCCTCTTAGTGATAAACCAGCCATCAGAAGATGGGTACAATGTGGCTATGATGGGATGGACACGGTCGGTGACAATACTCGGGTAGGCTGTGGTGTTTAGATAATGCTCAGTTGGTACTAAGTGTGCCAAGAAAAATATCCCCCCACACTATTAGCCCAGCAGCAGCAGGAACCACTGATACAAGGCCCCGTGCTTTCATGTTGTTTACGCCAAATTCTAACTATCACCTGAATGTTGCAACAAAAATCAAGACTCGCGAGACGAGGCAACATTTTTCCAGTCTTCTATTTCATCTCATTGGTGAGCCTGTGCCAACTGCAGCCTCAGTTTCCTGTTCTTAGCCAACAGGAGTGGAACCCGGTGCGGTCTTCTGCTGCTGCAGCCCATCAGCCTCAGAGTTCCACGAGTACTGCGTGAGATGCTCTTCTGCACACTGTGGTTGGAAGATGTGGTTAATTTGAGTTACTGCTGCCTTCCTATCAGCTTGAAACTTTCTACTCATTCTCCTCTGACCTCTGACCCTAGAGATGGTTGTGCGGGGCCAATCCCAGTAGCTCAGCAGTTAGATCACCTTTCTGCCCCATTCTGATGCTCAGTTTGAAGTTCAGCAGGTCTGCATGCCCGAGTTGCCGTATTAATGAACGCATTAATGAACGGGTGGGCCTCACAAAGTTGCTGGTGTGTGTATTTGTGTGTCGACTCACAGCGGCCCACCACCATGCATGCGGCATGGAGGTGAAGTTGGTGTTGTAGCTATCGTGCTCCACTGTGTACACCATGGCTGAAAACATGAAGATCCCCATGCCGATAAAGAGCAGCAAACATCCCACCTGCACAGACGCAGACTTTTTGAGAAATCTCAGCATTTTGTTAAACACGTCACCGTTTCCCCCAAGCTGCAGAGACACCCGACCTGCTGGTAGCACTGCCTCAGAGTGAAGCCAAAGGCTCTGAGGCCCGTCGAGTGACGAGCCAACTTCAAGATCCTGAAGATTCTCATCAGACGCATGATCCTCAGAACCTGCCCAACCTGCAGAGCAACAAAAACAAACAAAAAAACAGATAAGACAAACATATCCAAAGTTCATAACCACCACTCCCGTCTTTTCTTTACCTTCCCGACACGTGCTACTGTCTCGATGTCTCCGGAGTGCACGTGCATGTCCTTGTCCTCAAAGCACTCCAGGATCATCTGCAGGTAGTGCGGCAGGATGGCGATCAGATCGACTGTGTTCAGCACGCTGCGCACAAAGCACTTGATGTCAGGGGTGGAGACCAGGCGCAGCAGGTACTCCAGGGTGAAAAAGGTGATGCAAAGCGTCTCGACATACTCGCCGTAGAACCTGCCGCTGGGCTGACCCGATGGGGTCTGGAACAGAGAATATAAGGTTAAAGCTAATGAAAATACTGCTTCTGATGTTTTAACTATTAATAAATCGACAAACAGGCTCTGTGGTGTTACAGGGATGTTACGAAGCTTCAGTGTTACACACGCCTTGTATTGCATCTCCTCCACGGTGTTGAGGGTCATGGCGACCAGCGACACCAGCACGAACATGGAGGAGGCGACCGCCATCAGCTTGGCTGTGATCGAGGAGAACGGCATCTCCATCAGGTTCCAGATTTTCCTCCGGGCCTGCCCGAAGACCATGCTGTTAAACAACGCCTCATTCTCCTTCGTTTCCACCTGCAGGGTGGAAATGCAGCAGTACCAGGATATAATCAGCAGAAGTTTTATTGATTTTCTGGTTGAGAAAAAAGGAAATCAAACTTTGTGGTCACTAGAAATAAGCAAAAAAATATGGAGTTTTGAAATGAGGACAAAACCACCAAACAAATAAAATGTCAAGACAGGTCAGAGCAAAAAAAAAACTGGCACAGCAAACTGTAGAAATCTGTGCCAAGAAAAAGCTTATTCTCTTCTCCCCATCTGTCAAGACAGCAGAGCCGAGTGGTGATTTATAATGTAGGTCAAACAGACTCGGAGTCAGCCAGCAGATTACTGCCAAATCGCAGTTAAAAAATAACTGCTGGACCGATGAGGCAGCAGTAGGTGACGAACCCTTGACATTTTATTTTGCAGCACTGTTAAACATATGGAGTCCGACCGGTGGCAAAATAAATAAAGTCGCTGATTACAAAACGCCTCCTGTGTCCTGCAGATTATCCACGTCTTACGGAGAAGGCTCCGACTCTTCTGAGCCCTGAGAAGCACAAATTAAAATCCAGCTATACATGAGAAATCAGTCAAATGACTGGTGCTGTGTTAGAGACTTCCTGTTTGATCCTCTAACATTTAACATTCATGAAAAGCAGAGATGTCTCCTTAGTGGAACTATTAACAACCAAACAACAACTCGGGGGCAGAAAAATTAAGACGACGCACAAGTGATGGAAATTGCAGTTCCTCTAGTGTCCACTTGAGACAGGACTCCAAAATGAGTCGATGCCCAGAGGCTCTCATGTTAAACTTCCCAACTTTAAAGCAGTTTTGGTCTCTGCAGCCAACTTGTCCCTTCAGAACAAGCTGACCTCTGACAAATAGATTCACTCAAATGGAACCTTTCATCATATTTGTGCCTTTTGGAGCATTTTTAATGCAAATAATGACAAATAACAAACTTGCTGTGTGGTACACAGAGTCCAAGCAGTTAGTGCTTCAGATTGTGTGTCTGAAATGCTAATATTTACTTAGTTTGGTAATTCTCTCAGCTGCCCCCTTTAGGGGTCACCACAGCAGATCATCTGCCTCCATCTTTCCCTATCCCCTAGCATCCTCCTCTGTCCCACCAACCCTCTGCATGTCCTCCTTCACTCCTCCTCCTTCTCTATGGTCTTCCTGTTTAGCTCCTGCCTGGCAGCTCCATCTTCAGCATGGTCTCACTACCAGCTTGTAAATTTTCCCATTCACTCCTGCAACTATCCTTCTGTCCCAAATCACCCCTGAGTCACTGAGCTCCTGAGAGCGACCCATTCTTTCACTGATGTTTGCATACCCAGGCGCTTGATTTCATGCTCAATGATGGATGGGTGATTGAATACTTCGGGCAATCTAGTCTAACTCACCAGCGCGCCCATCTCCGCAATCAGCTGCTTCTGTATTTTCAGCTGCTCGTTCAGCTCGTCCTGCCTCTCTTCGAAGGAGATGCGGCAGCAGCGCTGGCTGTTCTTGATTCTGACGCCCCAGTAGTTTATCTCCTCCAGGAAGTTGCGGGGACACAGCTCGTCTTTAATCCACAACACTCCAGTTCTGACAGAGAGGGCAGAGGCAGGAAAACAGCGGCCGGGATCAATCCAAGATGTTGCAAACACAGTGACTCTGTGTGTGTTTTACAATATTTCACCTCATGCGTTTTATGTCACCTGTAGAAATTAAAGATGTTGTGGAAAATTGTAGGGTCACGATCAAAGAAGAACTCGTTGCTCTGGACGACATAGTCATCACACAGGTCCAGCTTCCTGCTGTGGTCTGTGTATGTGGCCAAGCGGCCGATCCGCGTCTTTGGATACCTGGCAGCTAACCTGTAAGGCAGGTGATACACCTGCAGAAATAAAACAGAAGAGAATGTATATAAATCTGCAATGTTTTAAAATACTAATCAAGAGTGGATATAAATCACTTGTGAACTGAAGTGTGCAGAATAGCTGCAGTTAGTAAAAGAGGGATAAAGTTTGGCATCATCAATGGGAACAGATCAGAACCATAGATGGAACAGGGTCAGCGGTAAGACCCTCTGAGCGAGACGGCTGCGGCGCAGACACGTCTCACAGCCTGCCTCCCGGTGCAGATCCTGCTGCTCGTTAATTATGAACGAAGGTCAAGTTCGGTCTAATAATAAAATAAAAACATTAATATTCATGCAGGACATTTGTGTCAAAAGCTTAAGTACCGTTCCTCCAACGTTGATGTTGAGAACGAAGTGTTTGGTTGGAGAATTCAGCAGGCGGGAGGGAGACACCGGCAGTCGGTCCTCCACCTCCTCGTTTTCATACTCGGCATAAATATCATAGATGTCTCTGCCGAGGTCCTGTAAAATATAACGACAGATCCTGAATTATCAAATAACAGAGAAACTTAAAAATATGGACTTAGATCTGATCAATATAAAAGAGCGGCTCTATCAAACCATGTGTTTTTGTGTTTTTGGTCTACTACACACCAAATTTGGTGTCCAGCCATTCCACACTCACCCGACTGCAGTGAGCCTGCAAACCCAGGTGACTGCGCTAACAGTGCATCGTGGATAATCTAACCTCTGCAGCACCACTGCACAGGCAGCAGAGCGCACGCTATCTAAATGCTGCAACAGATACAGGACGCACGCAAGACACGTACACAACTCAACACATTTGTGTAGCAGAAAATCATCAGCTCTCTAAAGTCAGTTGTGCATTACAACCCTGCATACACACCTGCCACTTTATTACACCGCCCGCTGCACTTTAAAGTGTCCAAGTGTAAGGGTGTAGAGTCATCTGACATTTTCTGTGCAGCATTATTCTGATTTATTTTGCTTTATTGAATTCATTGAGCTATTTTACGACACATTCAGCCATTTACAGTCTTTAAATGCAACCAATTCAAACCTATTTTTCCCCTTGAAAAGTAAAGCTTTTCAAGGGATCCCCTTTCTTATTTTACCTTAGTTATTATTTAATTGAGCTCCTTTCTTTCATTTCCTTTCCTTATTGGCTGCTGTAGCAGAGGAATTTCCCTTGGAATATTTATTAATTAGCAGCCTTAAAACCCTAAAAGCTAACAAATGACTTGACTTTAATACTCATTTTTGTTAGAAGCCGTCTTTGACCTGCTGGAGGGCATTATTAAGCTCTTTTCTTTTAGAGTGTTATTTTTTTAGGGCCACTGTATTTCATTTGAGCCACGCTGGACGTGCAGAATCTTTACAAAAAACAACCAAAAAGCCAAAAGTGCACATCAAGTTTTTAGAATAGCTACAAACCAAAATCAAATGAAAACACTTCCATCTCAGATAAAGTGAGTGACTGACCTGCATGGAGTTCCATGGCTTTACGAAGGCGCTGATCAAGTCCAGGTGTTCCACCGGCTCTTTGACCTCTTGAGTCCGGCTGCCGGGCTTGTAGCTGGAGAACAAACTCCTGCTACGAGCTCTGAGGTGGTTAAGCATGGTCGCTGCTCAAAGCCTTAAGTGTAAACTGCACAGAGACATCCCATTCACACACACATTCAGAAATAAAGAAATCATACTGTTCAGTCAGAGGCAACTGTTGGAGACAACAGCGCACACAGTGACGAGGGAAGTGATTCTCCTCGCGTAACGCTGCTGACTGAGATGATCCGGGTGCTTAAAGTTTTAAATGCTGTTATCCTCATCTGTCCATCTCCTGATCTCTCACGCTCCCCTCCCCTCCCACCTACTCAGCACCAACTCTACAAGTCTGGTAAATTGGGCTCATAAATGTGATCATTTTAATACGGTTTAAAGTCAGTTTGAAAACCACTAAATTTCTGAGAGATTTTGTATGACAGTTTTTAACAGCATTATATATTTAATGATGCAGAGCAGCCATAAAATGCAGTTCTGACTGCGTTGCCTACAAACAGCACAAAATAACCTTACAGGAGAAGTCCTCTCTTACCCTGCAGGTGGCAAAATCTTCATCTCTACAATATATTTGCAGATCTAAACTGCTGCAGCTGTGACTTCACTATATGAGGTCTCAATCATAGATACATACCCGTAAGGATGATCAGTGGGATCCACCATGGCTAAAAAAATGAAGGCAACAGTGTTTGCATTCAGTAACGGTGCCAAAAACTGCAGTTCCTCTAATGGCCACTTGAGGCGGGCTCCAAGCGAGTTGATCCTCAGACGCCGGTGTTAAAATACCTCAGAAATAAACATGTTTGCAGCCTGCTTCAGCCAGTTTCCCCCTTCATAATGAATACATGGGGAAATTCTAGTCTCGCGCTACTTACACATGCATCTATGCATTGCATTTATATAGTTTATGGTAAAGAGGCTCAGAGGGGGTTTGATCAGCTGGGGGTCTCCACCAGAAGGAGCTGGAAGTGTCCTTGAGAGGGGACGTATGGACAGACTAACAGCTGCCACCCTGAGCAGTAATCACTGAGACTGAGACCCACCATACCTGCCAGTCATTTAAGAACCATTTGTGGTTTTTGGACAGTTTATTTGGATTAATACAATCTGAGCTAATTTCAGGTTAAAGTCAAATATGCTAAATTGAGGATTTTCCCCTCTTCAGGAAACAAACAGATCTCAACAACCTCAGCATTCAGTCCCAAATCTAAGTGAGATGCAGCCTTCCTTCATACGTGACTTCAAATCTTAAATCTCTGCCTTAATCAGAGAGTGTGTGTTTGATGCCTTTGTCTCAATTATAACTCGAGCAGTTAGGTGGAGATTAATCTTCCCTGCAGTGAAACAGGGATAATAAAGGAACTCTGCTTCTCAACCCTCGACCCACTTCCCTTCACATACACGCATCCTCGTGCTCATCCTCGAGCCGACCGAGACGGGAGCAGTGATTTTCTGCAGATTAAACCGCGCGAGATGCAGAGAGCGAGTGTTCAAGTCCTACAGGAGAGTCGCGCCCGGCTGCGGTTACAGGTTCACGTCATTTCCAGTTCTGCATTCAGTGAGTACGTCTATACTCATCTGAGAAGTGCAGCTGCACAGCTTTCTGTGCAATTACTCCAGAGGGGTGAACCGAGCATTTCAGTGTCAAAGGTGGCTCTTTACCTGGCTAGATCGCCATGGTAACTTCTGCTCTGAATACAACTTGGTGTGCAGACTGATGTTTAGAATTTTGGTTTAAAATTGGCTGCAAGTACCATATTTTTTTTAATATTCAGTGTTTTAAGTGCGACAGATTCTGATAAAAAGTGCAACTTGTTTATGAAGACGAGCTCTAAAGTCACAGCGCAGTCTGTGTCTCGGGGGTTTGCATGCATTCAGTGGGTAATGTAGAAAATGTTCGATTTTTTGGGAGGAATTCCTGACAGAATTTTTCAATCAAAATTAGTTTCACTTTGATTTGGTGCCAAACTGAAGTGACAGAACTGAACACAGTAAATTTAATGTAAAAGCAAGTTAAAGGTTCGGAGCTCTGATCTAATCAGCTAATGCAATGTTGAGAACTTGCTTCGTAGCACACTCCTCACTTCTGGTCATTTTATCGGTTACATCTCACCCATACGCATGTTCAATTATGACTCCACAAAAACAGAAGAGCTCAAGAGGCAGCTGCAAAAACAGCAGTTCCACCAATCAGGGGTGACGGTGCAGGGGTGACGGTGCAGAGGCTGTCCACACGAGAAAATATTTATGCATGATTTAAAAAAACAAAAAACAAAACAAAACAAAAAAAAAACCCAGCATGTTCTGACCAGAGTTGTGGATTAAATTTTAATTTGTGGATCACTTTCCTCACAGATACAGAGCTTCCCCGTTTTTTTCTTCGTGGCCCCCCCCCCTCTCTGTACAAGGCTAGAAAAAGTTCACAGCAACAGCACAAACATACAAAATAGTTTTACCAAATTCATTGTGTCGTGTCGGGGTTTCTCCCTCCTCTTAAATACATCTGAACTAACGCTGGTACGACGCCCAACCATAGCAAAAAAAATGACTTCAAGTCAGATGTATACAATCTTATTTACACGAGGAACATTTGATCAAAGTGCATCGAAGAGTCCTGATTGACGATCATGTCAGAGGGATGATGGGCAAATATGTACAGTGTTTACAAAAGCTGTAACCATGGTTAATTTACACAGCAATAATAATAATAATAATAATAATAATAATAATAATAATAATAAAATTCTAGGAGGTGGTGAGAACACTGAAATTAATGAAAGAAAACTTACATATTTTAGATATTACTGTCCAAAACATCATACATAAATATTCACATCTGAGAAAGCAACGAATAAAGTCTGGACCCCACCCCATTAAAGCCTTAATTCTAAATGACCTTTGACCCTTTTGTTTCATGTAGCCAAACATTTGCCGTGTCGGGTTCTGGGAGCTCAGCCCTCAGGACAGGTTAAAGAGGAAAAATCATCCCGCTCATCTGCTGCGACACGGTGGCGTCAGGCTCCTTAAAGAGGGCGGGGCATGACTGGAAAATGTCTGTGGCCAAAAAAAAAGAAAAAAATAATGAAGGGGAAAAAAAAAAAAAAGTCCTCATCACTTTGGAGGTGGAGTGAAACCAGCTGGGAGATAATTCATTGTAGTATTCACATAATAAATAACGTTCCCTCTTCGCCACACACAATGGTTTAATGCACTTCAGAAGGCATGTGGTCGTACTGTAAGGTCTGCTGCTGCTGCTACGGTCAACCGCCCGCACTGGAACGAGGAGGCGCCATGCGACCGTGGAAAAATTTAAAAAACCCAACAGGATCAGGATAAATCATCCTCTGTGCTCACTATTGAAATCTGGAGGAAGAGAAGGGGGGGGGGGGGGGGGGGGAAC
>JAVDPK010017755.1:0-12013 GCA_034780415.1 Cichlasoma orientale | reverse complement strand
AGTAGGGGTTTTCGGCCCAGTGGCATCTCAAAATTTTCAAATCTGGCCCAGAAGAAAAAGTAATTGAATAGGCCTGACCTACGCCCTGCCAGGTGTCAGATACCCTGCTGGGATAGTAAGCTGGCCAAAGGAGGTGATGGAGGCCACTTATATCAAGACAGTAAACCCCCTTACCATGCATGGAAGGTTTCACCTTAAATCCAGCACCCTGAGACTTCATGCTAAGTAGAAGGAAGGAGGCTAAGGACTCGTGAGTGTCAGAACCACAACACAGGATGAAACAACAAAGATCCATGAGTACATCAGGTCACAACTGATTATCTGCTTAGTGAGTACCTCAGGCAGCAGAAAACCAAGAAAGAAGAGGAGCAAGAACAGGAACCATCATGGAAGGACAGGCCCCTACACGGCATGTACCACCAGCATATCAATACTTTTAATAAGTACAAAGCGGGAAATGATCACAATTGCTCTGTATTATTTAGTGACATATATTAAACCACTTTCAGTTATCTTACATTTTAGGAAAGCTTACTTGAATAAATCTCGGCTTTTTCACCTCTGTGAGATTCTCTCACGTAGGCATGATACAAATGTTACTCCAAGCTGAAATCATGTGTTGAAGCATGTGTTTATTGCATTACTTATACTGTCTTAATTAATCTGTCCAACTCAAACAGAGACCGTGCTCATTACCCCGTAGAACTCTACATTTCCTTCCACTGGACCTGGACAGCGCCTGCCTGCAACACCAAAGAACTCCGTCTGTCCCGCCATAACAGCAGCGCCTGACAAAATTTAGTAGAAAGTAGAAAGTTGCAATTCTTTGCCCACTTGGAGTCACTACAACTGATCTTAGGCTTCCCCCACCTGCCGAATCCCACTTTCACCCCTGATTATACTCATTCTATGTGTGGGTGTGGAGGCAGAGCGCAGTGTAGGTGACAGGAAATAGAGCTAGTCCTACATAACAGATTCAAGCTGATTCCACTCTATATTAAAATCTAGAGTGGAATAATATTTGTATTCTCATGTAATAATAATATTTTATTATTGTTATATTAACATAGCAGAAGGTTCAGTTAGCCTTGCTGACAAATAGGAAGAGCTACTTTAAAATTCTTACTTTGAGTACATTTCAGAGACTGTACTTTTTCACTTTTAATTGAGTGAAGAAGTTGATTCAGTACTTCAACTTTTACCAGAGAGAGACAGGACTGACCGAGCAGTTCTGTCCAGGCCGTGGGCCCGCCGGGAAGGCCAAGCAGTTTAGGGGGGGGGGCTTCATCTTTTGTGGGTTTTTAATCACAGTTGTTAAGCCAACACAACTCGTCTCAGGGCTACCTAAGGAAGCAAGTCCAGTGTTAAAGTGCCCAGCCTGATTTATGGAGTTAACATTTACCGCCTGGTTCAAAAACATCAAGGGTGAGGACATTTTTCAAAATTTGGATATTTCGGGAGAGACGAGAACTTTTTCAAAAGGTGACCATATTTTGAAATTGTAAACTCTTTTCAAATATCACCTTATTTTTGAAAACTGGATTATTTTTTCTAGTTAGGGACTTTTTAAAATCTGACAAACTAGAGCTGTTGCAAACAATAACATTTTAGTTCATACACAGCTTTAAGGTGAAGCTGAACAGCTAAAAGAGTCTTCACAACTAAGGAAGCAACACGAGTGTGTGCTAAGGATATAGGAGATATTCGTTTGCAGGAGGTTTGCTTCAGGAGTTTATTTTAAACACACGCACACTTAGAGTAGGGGCTTTATGTGGTCTGATGTTAGGAATGTATGGGTAATGTTATTTATAGGCTCCCACTGTGACTTTGGTTAAATAGAGCCGCCATTTTACCCAGCAACTCCCCCCGCCCTCGGGAGACGGTCAGTGTAAGTGAAGCTGGGGCCGTGAGGAACATTGCAAATCTATTTTGGTACGAGGGTGATGAGGCAGTGAGACTAAAAACCAGTGGTGGCAAAAGTACAGATATTCTTCACTTAAGTAGAAGTACATATATTTCTACACATACGTGTTAAAAATACTGTGGTAACAGCTGAAATACTTCTTTAACCAAGTAAAGAAATTAAATCAGTATTAAATCCGTGAAAAAGTAACAACTGGTGTGCAGCTGCATTAAAAGGCTGTTCCACATCATTCTGGCTCTCTTTAACCCTGCAGCATAAACGAGGGATAAATGATATATGTTTGCCTATCTCTGTGTGATAAGCACTGCTGATGGATTGACCATCAGTCTCTGTTAGTGTTCCCTCCATTCACACTCTTTTTTCTTTTCTTTTTTTTGGGCAGGTGTGAAAAAGTGAGAACACTGGAAAGTGAGGTCAACTTTGATGAGTGCTAAAGTTTTGACACCTGTGGAAGTTTTTAGAAGGTAAAAATATTTTTGAAGGTTTTTATAATAGAGAGCCTGTAATAACTTATCGATACAGCTCTTGCATATGTAGACTTAAGGAACTGAAGCCAAGGTAACTGACCACAGACGCTTACTGATTGTGTTATTCTCCAGCTATTCCCTTTGATGATTGTGTGTTGGAAAAATCCCTTTTGCACCAGTGTGTAGCATGTGATCCTGAACAAGTGTGTTACTACCCCAAAACTGCCCCAGAGCCAGTCCTATTTCTGACTGCAATCAATGAGGAACATTCCCATCACTAGTTTTTTATTTATCCCCGTTGTCAAAATGAGCATGAAAAGTTTCAGATATATATAACAAAAAGGTTTTTATGTCTGAGGTAGTGAAAAAAAAAAAACCCAAAACAAATTAAATGAATATGACCTGTTTAATCATCTAGTAAACAGCTGCTATCTTGCCAGAAGTATTCTCTCATTGATCCAAATCACTGAATTCAGGTGTTCCAGTCTCTTCCACAGTCACAGGTGTATAAACCAATGAGCATGCAGACTGCTTCTGCAAACATCAGTGAAAGAATGGGTCGCTCTCAGGAGCTCAGGGAGTTCTAGTGTGGTGCCGTGATTGGATGCCACACTGGAATTTCCTCACTACTAAATATTCCACAGTCAGCTGTTAGTGGTATTATAACATAGTGGAAGTGATTGGGAGCAACAGCAACTCAGGCACAAAGTGGTAGGCCACATAAAATCACAGAGTGGGGTCAGTGGATGCTGAGGGTCATAGTGCACAGAGGTCACCAACTTTCTTCAGAGTCAGTCATTACAGACCTCCAACCTTCATGAGGCCTTCAGATCAGCTCAAGAACAGAGAGAGCTCCATGGAATGGGTTTCCATGGCAGCTGCATCCAAGCCTTCCATCACCGAGCTCAGTGCAAAGCGTCGGATGCGGTGGTGTAAAGCAAGCCGCCACTGGACTCTAGAGCAGTTCTCTGTGACGAATCACACTTCTCCATCTGGTTATCTAGTGTCCTCATGTGCACTTGTGCTATAGTGGTCTTTATTTCTGAGAATGTGTTGACCCCATTTTTAGTTGTGCACAGTTTCAGTACCACCTCAATGAGGTGTTTCTGGGCACAGCCATGAAAAGGTCTCACAGGTGGGATAGAGAGATAGATAGAGGGTATCTGTGCTTTGGCTGCTTTGACAGATGGACAGATGAATGGACATTTTCAGCATGGCAAATAAAACAATACAAAATACAGAATATAAATATTCCCAAAGATTCTAAAGGGTGTAACAAATAAACAGACTTTTACATTTCAGTGTTTTTGTGGCTTTGGAAGTTGGTTATAGTGGAGTGCAGTGTTTAGCACTGTCACCTCACTGCAAGAAGGTTCTTGGTTGGGTCTGCCTGGTACGCTGCAGGCTTTCTGTGTGGCTATGCTTAACTTTTGGGGTCAGTGTACAGAATCTGGGTGCTTTGAGAGCAGTAATATCTGAATAGTGGATAACACACATCGAGACCAAGATTTCCTGTTCCCCTCACCACTCAGAACAAAAAGCTATTGTAAAACTAAAAAACTGTAAGCTGATAGCTGATGGTTTTTGGGTATATGGCAGAAATTCTCTTTTGCTCACAGCCTGAATGGAACAAAAGTCGGTCCTATCACGACTGGTCAGTGAATCAAGGCTTCAAACAGACCCCAGATGTTGACCACTGCCTGCACATGCTCTTACTCAAAATCTATTTATAAAGATCAGTAATTTACAGAAAGTTTTAAATACAAAAACAAGTCAGAAATTCTACCATCACATAATTAGGTTAGGATGTTGTGCGCTTCTTTTAAAGCTCTCTAAAACTTTGCATTTGTTTGTGGTCAGTCTCAACCTGAGAGAGCAAAGAAACCAGATCACCTTTGTCTCCCTGTGGATGACTTACGACATCCTTGTGGCTGTTTCCATTCCTGTGTTTCATTTCTGGTGGGATGGTGAAAGTTCACTATGATTTAAAAAACACTCTTAAACATTTTTCCAATGTCTTTCCCAGTTACAGCAAGAAACTGAAGACATTCGATATTCAGTTCCATCTGGAAAAGGGATCAAATATTCCTGTCTGGCTGCAGCTCTGTGTTTTTAATGCATGTGGTGAGTTAAAAACTGAACTGGAATCAAAAGCATCTCATGGAGTGCAAAATAAAATATCTACAAACAAAACCCCAAAAAGGTTTCAGACTCTGCAGTCATTCAGATTTAGAGCAATTTAAATCTTGTTTTCAAGTGCTTGTGAACCGGCGCTCTGAGTGCAATGTTTGAGGCTGGTTTCCATATTTTTTGCCATTTTCCCCTCTCTGGATGTTGGCTCCTGTGAAAGTAGGTCGACCACAGTGGAAGCTTGGCTTTCCTCCTCACAGACGCTTCCTCACTTTGGGTTTTCTCCGCAGGAGGAAAAAGCTCTCACTGTGCTTGGCCAGGCTTTTTGAGGAAAAGAAATCTCAGCATCATTGGGTTGGCAAGTTGAACTGAAGAAGGTGAAGCCTTTCTTGTACCAGTTCAGCTTGAGTTTTTTTTTTTTTATTAAAATAATATCTCAGATTTCACTTAGCATGAATTCCTCCTCTCTGCATGTTAGTATGGCCAGAGTATTCACTGTGACTCAGGGAGATGTGAAATATTGTAAAATAGTTGACACATATTCACTTTCTTATTTCTGATTGAAGTGTTGATATTGTTCCCATACATTAGACTGTAGTGTGTACAAAAGTGTTCATACACAATTCACAGACAAATAGTAGAAAGTAAAACAACAAACCAGCCCAGCTGTGACATCATGAAGAGAATTGACTCAATCCAGAATCCAGAAATTGATGTTTGGGGTTATCTTTGTTGGAGTAATGTGATGTGCTAAGCTCATTGCCTGTAATAAAATCAGCAATATAATTCTCCATGTTAAAGGAGGTCTTCTTATACTGAACTCAGGAAGGTAAGTTAGAGATCAATTTTTATTGCTAAGGACAAAGCTTTGTTAATTTTAGATTAGCATTAAAAGTCATTACCACAAAACAAGAAATGCATTTTGCCCTTGTTCCCTTACAGGTAATCGAACCTTTTTTGTAGCACCGTTTTTAGTACAGGATATGCAAATGCTTTACAGTCAACTTGTAAAACAGCTTTAGACTAATGCACTCTGGAAATTAAAATACAGAATTAACAGTTTAAAAAAAGGAATAATTTCAGTAACTTTTGTAAATGAATTAATTTGATTTTTAATTTTTTATTGTCATAATCATATAGTTTTCAATTGAATTGATCTTGAATCACTGATCCTTAAAAACACACACACAATGAACGTCAATGAACAGTTTCAGCTATAATTGTGACCAAAAACCCAAACCAGTTAAACCAGCACTGCAAATGTTGGAAACAAACATGAAAATAAGTTTAAACCATCCTAAAATGAGGAATGGTCAAATTTTTTCCAGCTTTCAGTATTACCACTACATCCCTGCTGCCCTCCATCTTCCTCTTTGTCTCTCTTGGCAAAGCGCCTGGACTCAAACATCCCCCCCCCCCCCCTCACAAACATGCACTCACCCCTCTTCCTCTCACACACCACCCTCCAAACCACCACCACCACCACCATCTAAATATATCCTGCCCTGGCTCACTGGATAACTTTCCATGAGGCTTTGATTGACACCAGAGACTTTTTTCTCCTTCCCACAAAACCCAGTCCTATCACTGATCACGACTGAGGCGGAAAAGGGGGAGGGAAACACTTCTTCATGAATCATGGCTTGGAACCAGATGTTCACAGCTAACAATGAAAGAAGGAGAGAAATCTCTGCCTCTTCTCCTGTGAGGATTTTAGCTACCATGCCTAGGCTGTTATTAGATCAGGGTTGGCTCTTTTTTTTTAGCATGGGAAGATGGGATTTTTTTTTTTTAGATGAGAAGCTGTCAAAGGGGTCATGCTGGAAATCTAGCCTTCCCACCCCTTTCCCAGCATACGTGGACAACTGAGGATTTGAACTCAAAACAGTAGACTTGGGCATACTGACGATAAGTGGGCTACTGGAACTAGAAGGATACGGCATAAATGGACACGAGATGAGAATTGAGAACTGTTGGAATGCTACTACACGTGTGATCCCAGTGAAAGGGGTTACATGAAGAGAATGTGAGACCAATGGACTCTTCGACACCCAACATCCAGACTGATATCGAAACAACTCATAGCTCAGTGTTCCAATCGGAAAGAAGCAACTGCTATTGCAAGATAGAGATTGACGAGGTACAACACAAATGTTACGGCAAGGGGGAGCCAGGACAACAGGTGAGGGGGGAGATCATCCCCACAATACGAGATTGGGTACCAAGCCCCAATAACAACTAGTACGCTGAATACCAGACCAGCTGACCTGAAAGATAAGATCAAGGCAGCACGGCGGGAAGTTAGCCAGGTATCAGAGTTGCAGCAAGTGTGATGAAGAAAGGGGTACCTAAGAAGTTCAAAAGCCTGTTCATACCTGAGGCCTTAGAGACTGCCAAGCAAAGACTCACAGCCTTGGCTAACCACTTGAAGAAGTGTAGCATAAAACAGATGTTCTCGACGGAACCATTCAAGGTGGCAGGGGGACAGGAACAACATGAGAACAGCACCCCTACCAAGGCTGGAGACGGATCAATACTGGAAGAGCATATGGGAGAAGGATGCAACATGCAACACCAATGTTCATGGCTAGTGAGAGCAGATCACAGCAACCTCCCTGAACAGGCTCCATCACAGTGGCAGACATCCAAGAAAGAGACTCACATATGAAGAGCTTAAAAGCACCAGGCCCTGACATGATACACACCCATTGCACTCCATGTGCACCTGACAGCACAAATTAACCAGCTGATAAAGGCCAAGACACACCCAAATGGCTGACTGAAGGCCAGAATATCCTGATACCCAAGGATCCCCAGAATGGACCAGTCCCCTCCAATTTCCGGCAAATAACCTGCCTCAGTACAACATGGAAGCTCCTGTCAGGCATCATAGCGGCAAAGATGAGCAGGCATGTGGAACAAGACATGAGCGGGGCCCAGAAAGGAATTGGCAGAAATACCAGTGGAGCAAAACACAAGCTAATGGTAGATAGAGCAGTCACTCAAGACTTTAAATCTAGACTAACCAACCTGTGCACCGCCTGGATTGATTACAAGAAAGCATATGACACTATGCTGCACACATGGATCCTGGAATGCCTAGAACTATACAAGATCCACAGGATCCTAAGAGCCTTCATCAAAAACTCAACGGGAATGCGGAGAACAATACAGAGACCAACTTCAAGCCAATAGCACAAGTCAACATCAAGTGCGGGATTTATCATGGAGATGCTCTGTCACCACTGCTGTTCTGCATAGGCCTGAATCCCCTCAGCCAGATCATCAACAAGACTGGCTACAGATACAGACTACAAAATGGAGCAACTATCAGCCACATGGATGGTATATGGATGACATCAAGCTGTATGCCAGGAGTGAATGAGATATCGATTCACTGATCCACACCACTAGGATTTACAGCATTGACATTCGAATGGCATTCAGACTGGAGAAGTTGGATGATAACAAAGAGAGGGAAGGTAGGGAGAACTAAGGGGTTTGGACTACCAGAAGTCAGCATTGCAGACACTGAAGACAGCTACTAGTATCTTGGAATCCCACAGTCAAATGGGAACCATGAAGAGGCCGCAAGGAAAGCTGCAACCTCCAAGTACCTGCAGAGAGTAAGGCAAGTCCTAAGGAGTCAGCTGAATGGGAAGAACAAGATTTGGGCAATCAACACCTACAACCTGCCAGTTGTCAGATACCCTGCTGAGATAATAAGCTGGCCAAAGGAGGCAATAGAAGCAACTGATGTCAAGACAGTTACGCTCCTTACCATGCATGGAGGGTTTTATCCAAAATCCAGCACCCTGAGACGGTACGCTAAGCGGAAGGA
The DNA here is from genome assembly GCA_034780415.1 of Cichlasoma orientale. Lineage (NCBI taxonomy): Eukaryota > Metazoa > Chordata > Actinopteri > Cichliformes > Cichlidae > Cichlasoma > Cichlasoma orientale. The sequence continues at coordinate 3,651 of JAVDPK010017755.1, read as the reverse complement.
AGGAGGCCGAGGACTAGTGAGTGTCAGAACCACTATCCTAGAGGGAGGAAACAAAGATCCATGAACACATCAGAAAGATGGCCACAAAGGATCAGGTGCTTAGTGAGTACCTCAGGCAGCAGAAACCAGAGAAAGAAGAGGAGGAAGAACAGGAACCATCATGGAAGTGGCTAATATAGAAAAATCCTACCAATGGCTGGACAAATCTGGACTGACAGACATCACAGAGGCACTAATCATGGCAGCACAGGAACAAGATCTAAGCAAAAGATCGATAGAAGCTGGGGTCTACCACACCAGGCATGACCCCAGGTGCAAGGATACAAGATGCTAGCGGGCAGGGCATACATGGAACACCATAACCAAGTGGCTGGCACATCTATACAGGAACATCTGTGCCGAGTATGACCTGGAAGTCCCGAGGTCAATATGGGATACACCGCCAAGGGCAATTGAGAATGACAGAGCCAAGATCCTGTTGGACTTCCAGATACAGACAGACAAACTTGTGATGGCTAACCGGACATCGTAGTGGTGGACAAACTAAGGAAGAAGGCCGTAGTGATAGATGTAGCAATACCAAGTGACGGGAACATCAAGACGACAGAACATGAGAAGCTTGAATAATACCAAGGACTCAGAGAGAAGAGCTAGTCCCCGTGGTAATCGGAACACTCGGGGCAGTGACCCCCAATCTGGGACAACGGCTCCAGCAGATTCCAGGAACAACATCTCCAGTAGAGCACAGTCTAAGTGCTTTCTCTCTAACATTCACACTCCAATAGACACATCAGTCACATCATCAACAAACACTAGTGACCTGGTTCCACTGGCAGCCACACATGTGCATACCATAATGCTGCTTCCGCCATGTTAGCCAGATAATGTGGTATGCTTTGGATCATGAACTGTTTCTTTTCTCCATTCTTTTCTCTTCCCATCATTCTGGTACTAGTTCATCTTTGCTTCATCTGACCAAAGATTTCCTCTTTTCCTTTTTTTTGTTCAGAACTGTACCAGCTCTTTGAGATGTTTTCTGAAAAAGTCTAATCTGACGTTCACGTTCTTTAGTCTAATCAGTGGTTTGCAGTATGTTGCAAACATTGAATTTCCATTCATGAATGTGTTTACTGATTGTAGACCTTGACAGTGATACTCCTGCCTCATCAAGACTGCCCCTGTCTTGGCTCGATGTTGTAAAGTTGTTTTTCCAAACCATGAAAATAATTCTGTGATCATTCACTTTAGTTTTCCTTTGTCATCTGTCAGACCTTTTGGTGTTGCAGAGCTGTCCAGTACATTTCCATCTTTTTAACTATGCACCAGATCGATGATTTGGATACTTCAAAAGCTTTTGTTCTCTCTCTGATTGGATTATTTAAGTTTTTTAGCCTATGTTCTCCCTCACTTGCATCTCCCCCTCCCATACACACACACACACACACACACACACACACACACACACACACACACCAGCGTACTTGCAAAAGTGTATTGTGTCACTGTGGGCAGCCTCTTAAAGAAGTTTGAAAATGTGTAGTGTGTGTGTAGCTTGCTCTTTATTCCCTGCTTTATAATCCTCTTTGGTTGCACAATGGTGCCTCATTCAACAATGGTAAAAGCACTGAAAAGGGACAACTGCAAGCGTGGCCACAATGTCTCGGCACTGATTTCATGCACAGGAAGAAAAACACAGACAGCATGTGTGCAGACGTACGTGCCTGCATATTATTAAGAACGGTGTGGACATGCCGGTCTGCAGGAGGTCATTATGCTATCTGCTGCTTCCTTTGTACGTAAGAGAAAAATATATACTTGTCAACCTACTCGTAATGTGTTAATCTAGTGTGAAGCAGGGTTTGAATGGCAGCGTGCATGACAGTTTTGTGTTTAATAACAATCTATCTCTTTAAGCCTCTAGTCCCTGTGTTGTCACAGCTGCCCAACTTGGCATGGGACGGGCAACAAAAGAGAAAAGTAGGCATGAAAGCATGTGAAACTAGATTCTGTGAGGAAAAAAAGGAAAGTGGCTGAACATATCCATAGTTTTGTCAGGCTTTAAATGCGTCCACTTTAGAAGCAGTTTTTCTTTTTAACTCCAAAGGTCTAAAGGAACAGCTTTTTAGGATTTAAAGGCCAAAATGTTCAACAAAACAAATTTATTCACATTGCTTAATAAGGTATTAATGCGGCATTTTCAAGTATAAAACTGCTTAAGACTGTAAATCTGACACCACTCAAATTCAGGATAAGTCCCTCATTAGTAAGAGGAAGATGTACTAATGTGAGTGAGTAGATTTTTTTTTTTTTTTTTACACCTTGCAGCAGTCATAACACCGAGCTTTTTCCCCCCTTGCTCTTGGCTGTGGGCAGAGAGTGGTGGCAGAGCTGATTTGCTGTGATGCATTACGCTGACAGATAGCTGACAAACAGCTGAACTCAATGCCATTGTTACCGCGGCCATCCCCACTCCATACTACCTGACTATTTGATGTCGTGTGGTGATTTGCTGGGGCTACACCGGATGACAACTATGCTTCATCCCTCACTTTCATTGTCACATAAAAGCATCGTCTATGGTGGTGGACGCCGCTGGTTCCTGGTTAGGCTTTGTCATCATTATGTTGTCACTAGACAAGATAACCAGAACAGGCGTAGGTTAGTGGGAAAGACAGTGAAAGGGTTGAAACTGTAACCATACCTAAGTCAGAGTCACTGAGGTCCACAAGAATCAGCTCATCTATCCATTCATCTTCATATGCCTGCGTCCCAAATGGCACTTGAGGGCCTGGTAACCCAAAGGGGAAATACCCAAACATCTGTTGTATAGCAGATATATTCACTATGAACCAGCTATGAAGATCTGTTTTTGTTATACAACAATGTGAATCTAACTAGTAAATGAAACTGTTCTGTCGATTTGTGTTTGCTGTAAACCTAGGAGTAATTCTGAAAGATATAAAAAGATTAAAGTTGAATAAGCTCTCTAAGCTACAAGGAGTCTTTGATCTAGAAAATGATTTGTATGCTCTGTGATCACACAGCAAACACCATGGGGTGTTTGGGGATTTGCAAGTTTCCAAGTGTCTGTGTATATTTGTGTCTGTTTGTGGGTATGTGTGCATGTTTAAAAGCTTCTGCTGATTTTCTCTGCTCTGCACCTGAAATAGAGACCTCACCTGTGGATGAACCTGAGCTAAGCTCTGTGTTTTTTTTGTTTTTTTTTCCAGGTTGTGTGGGTGAGACAGCATCTTACATATTTCCCTGATGGTGGTAGAGGATGCTTTAGGTCCTGCAGCAGTCTGCTCTGCTACTGGGATAACAAGTAGGGCTCTGATCTCATCGTGCCGCGGCTCACTTTGCCGGGAAGGAGCAGGATGATGTAATGCTGTTTCCGCAGCAGCAGTACGCACTTATCAGATGCTCTATGGATCAGAAAGGCTGAGGAACCGATGTAATAACAATAACGGTACTATGATTTTGTGAGACTTCATCATCCTTATCAAAAGACTGATTACCGTCAAAGTCATCACCTCTCTCTCACGCCCTGTGCAAGTACATACGCATGCTATACATTAGGGCTGCAACTAATGATTATTTTGGTTGTCGAATAATCTGTCATTTTTTTTATCGATTAGTCGATTAGTCAAC
>JAVDPK010017754.1:0-12015 GCA_034780415.1 Cichlasoma orientale | reverse complement strand
TTTGTGTCTATGTTTATATTTGCCCACCTACATTTTCAGTCTGCCCACCCAACTACAGTGGGCTAGAACCGGGCCTGTTATAACCCCTCAGGAGGTGGAAAGACAATACAACACTTATGTAACCATTTTACATTACTCCTCTTTAAGTAGCAAGAAATGTTTCCTATTGTCAACCATTCCAAGCTACACCACATCCATCAACCGGTGGACACAACTTTAAAAAATAAAACAAAACACCATACATATAAATATATATATATATGCAGAGTTTATGCTTTTTTTGTTGGTAATTAAGTCTGTGAAAAAGGTTGATTCTGAAGTTGTCATGAAAGCAGCTGAAACAAAAACATTTTCTTCTGCTTATCCAATTCAGGTTCAGGCTGAAAGGCTGCCAATCTATCGCAGGGCCATTTAATCACTTTTATGTCATTTCAGGCACTTCTTGTTTGAGAGAACATGTGTTTCTTTGCACAAACCAATCAGGCTGCCAAAGAGGAACTGAAATAAATTATTACTGCGGCATGAAAAGCGCTTTAGTTTTTACGATTGCTGTAATCTAGTCTTATTTAGTCAATGTGAAATAACGTGACGTGGTAACGGCTTAGTGCAGGAACCACACCCACGATATTCTCCATCTGATCACAAGACTTGTGCACTGTAATATTATACAGCACTGCAGCCATTTAATGAGAGAGAAAGAGAAAGCTGGGGATTAGATGAGGTAAAACAGAACTTAGAGCATTGCAGCAAAGGATCCAAAGTTAACGTGGGTTATAAATTTCTAGAAGATAAAGCAATAAAATCTGCTACCTCCTTTTATCCTCTGCCTTTAAAAAAATATATATACTAGTGCTCAAACTCCTTGAGACCTGAAACCAGGAGGAGTGAGACACTAACAGAAAGAAGAAAAAGAACCAATCAGCCAGAGAGTGCACGGGGTACGAGACAGTGTGCAGTGACCAGATGAAAAGGAGAAACCATCCAACAAAGCACTTCGAAGGAGAAACTTTACACTAAAAGAGAACAAAGAGGGCTGCTGTACTATTTGACAGGAGGAACCTGAAAGATTAAAGCAAATTAAAAGAACAAAACAAAACAGTATTGGTATAAAGGAAGTGGGAATGCGAGCCCTGTGGAGTTATGAAAGCAATGAGGCTACACGTGCTCCTGGTGTTTGACCCGGACTCCAGCGCTGGCCTGAACAGGTTGTTCCTGCCTTGCATGCTGACGCCAAATACAACGAAACAGATCAAATTCAGAGAACGATGGAAGAGCAATCAGCACAACACGCTCCTTCCTCTTTAATGTACCACATAGGTGCTGCTACTGCTATTAAAATGTCAAATTAGTTTTCTTTTCACAACAACCATCTCGGACGGACACGGTGTACTCAAAGTAGGATATGCAAACACGTGCGCGCACGCAATGGATTTGGGGGAGAACAGTGTGTTGCTTTTACCCTTTATGGCTATTTGACACAGCACAATCTGCGAGATGACAAGGAATCTAGTGCCTCTTTTCATAGTGAGCCAAACGCCCAGAGCAATCCCAAGAATTACGAGCATGTAGACAGTTAAAGGAATTTCTGTGGACGCTTTTCAAACCGCAGCGTGGGGGGAGAGTCAGTGGGACACGGCGCTGCCTAAGCAAAAATCAAAACACTGTTTTTAAAGTCTAAAAACCTTACGTGATCAGACAGGTCCTGAATTATGAGCTGATGACCTTTTCAGAGACTTTTCAACAGCAGCTGTTTTACTCTCAACAACTGTTGCTAACGTGGGTTTTGCATTTAACAAAACCCCTCTCCCTGATAGCCAGTGCAGGTGCATACGCACTGCAGACCCCAGACTCTCTGGATAATGTCATTGTTTTGTCTTTTTACTGCAGAAGATTGGACATGAAATGAAACAACGACTGAAGTGATGGATAACTTTACCTTGAATAGTCACATTCCTAATTAGGTACACGCTGGGAACACATTGTTTGCCGAAAATGCCCCTGGAGGGCTGTGGCTAATTTATGGGGGCTTTTGGTGTAAGCCAGCAGATTTCCGCTCACTGTTTACAAATGTGCACACACTTTAAAAAGCTAATAAAAAAGCAGGACGGCACGCAATCCAACAAAGGAGCTTTTAAGGGCATTCTAGATCCTGCTTCACCCACCTGACCATGTGTTCTTAATGTCTGTGAGTCAACTTCAAATTGTTTATGTTAAATGGGACAACAAGACACATAAATTGTGCACTGCGCATCTGAATTGAGTGAAGGCAGGCTTAAAAACCTGATCTGACTAAGGATGCAAAACGATTAAAGTTCATCTAATGCAACATTTGAGGTTTCTGATTGTCTTGTATTTGCTGGGTAAACAGATCTGGGTAAAAAAAAAAAATTAAAACTCTCCATAGATTTCGTTTTCATTCATTGCAACTGCAGACTGCTGCAGCAGGCTGCGCTCAGGCGTTTACCCCCCTAACCCACTGGTCTGCTGAACCATATGTTTTCCTGCCTCCACATGCTCACACTTCCAGCATGGCCCAATCCTACCCCCATCCGCCAATCGCGCACTGGCATTGGTTTAGGTAACCGTAGAAACAGCCAATTGGAGGCAGGAACTGAGATGACAACACAAGAGAGAGGCAGTGGGCACGAGTGGCAGAAAGACCGGCTGAAAGATGGAAGGAGAATTAGAAACTGGGCCGAATCGAACAGAGAGAGCAGTAACTGAATACAGTGACTGAAAAGAGTAAAATATGAAACCAGAAAAGTCAATAAAGGGCAAAACAGACTGAAGCACGCACAGATAGACTGCGCACGCTTAAGGAGGTATAGATCCGGTGTTACACAACAATGTTAAGTAACTTAAGAAGCATAAATCAACAACTGCTGCACATTCTAGATACTTCTCTGGTGGTTTTATAACATCAAAGTCCTCCGTTTCTAATCATCTTGTCCCTTTTGCTCATTTTTTTTTTTCTCCATGCATCTCCTCTCTGGCTTCCATTCACGCTGCCTTTCCTCAAACAGGATGCAGAAAGGAAGCACCTCAGCAGCGAAGTACCACTATTCATTATCTCATCAGATAAACTACAGCGTATGCATGAAGCTTTCTGTGCAGCAATTTCTTCTTGTTCTCAAAGCATCACCCTGTCTCCCAATATTTGCACACCTCCAGATTTTTCCCATTCCTTGCTAAGTTTCTCCCCATTTTCCTCAAAGATTCATCACTTCCACAACTCTGGCACGGGTCAAGGTAATGATGTCACCTACCTGCAAATGACTCCGATTCATCCAGAAGCAGCATGGCTAATCAAAAACAGAGGGAAAGCTGGTGTCCCCTGCGTCCCGTCACACTCTCAAAATTGCTTCCCCTTTCAAGAGAAAAAAACTTTTAAAAAGAAGTAAAGAGGAGGTGGCTCTTCCCTCCTTTTAGCCTGGTTTTACACTCAAGTGTACTTTAATCGACTGCCTCAGTGACTGAGTGACTCCCTGACTACTGGTCCACCACTCTTTGCACTCCTTTCTGGTCAATAACAATGTGAATGTGAGGCAGAGGCAGCTAGGAAGGCTGGCAGCTGAAAACTTACATAACCCTTCATGCTGGAGCTGGGGCCCTGCTGAGGGGGGACTCCTACCACTGATCGTCCTTCAATCTCCTCCCCCCAATGAACTAATAATAAAAAAACCGTCAAATTAAACCACTCCCCCATAAACATACTCATGAATACAAAGCATGCACAGAAGCAAGCAGAAGTGTTTGCTGTGATTAAAGGTGTTACAACACCTCAATAAGGCTTATCAGCAGTTGCTTTAAAGATCAAATTGCACATATGTACACACAACCATACGTCAGAGGAATAATGTGAGTTAAATGACTAGAAAGCAGGTTTAACAGGGTTTCTGTGCATTCCTCAGCTCAACAAACTTTAAAACCCTAGTCAGGCTAGGCTAGGGTCAGTGTCACTACTGGTTACATGAGGCGATACCTGGAGCCTACAGAGGCTGCACAGGTGGTCCAACTCCTCCAGGATGGCAAATCAATGTGTCACTGCCAGAAGGTTTGCTGTGTCTCCCAGCACGGTCTCAAGAACATGGAGGAGATTCCAGGACACAGGCAGTTACTCCAAGAGCTGGACAGGGACAGCTGATGGGTTAAGGACCTTCTACAGTCCATCAGGAGGACCGGTATCTGCTCCTTTGTGCAAGGAGGAACAGGATGAGGACTGCCAGTGACTGTGAATGTCTCTGACCAAACATTCAGAACCAGACTTCATGAGGGTGGCCCGAGGGCCCGATGTCCTTTAGTGGGCCCTGTTCTCACTGCCCGGCACCGAATTCCTTTTTTTTTTTTTGAGAAGTGCTTACAGGTCTGATGCTGTACCATATTGAAGGAGACATGGAAATTGCTTTAGTTTTTGGCCAGATAAAAGTGAAATTCATTTTATTGACTGAATATTCTAATAAAGTGAACGTTTCTGATATTCCAACTTTTTAAAACAGAGCTGAGAGCCAATAAAGACAAAAAAAAGCATGTTTATAGATTTCCTGCATCACAAACTGAATACATGCCACTTCCCATGCCAAGTTACAGTATGAGCTACTTTAACTTCACTAACCTACTGTCCAGCTCAACACATTTGTAGCTGAGAAGCTATTTCACTGCCAGAGCACGCTATCATCAAAAGAATTATTGAAAATGTGGCACTTGCAGTCAATTTTAAACCAAAACTTTGCTTGTGTGTTCAGCCACAGGCACTGCAGTGATCTAGTCGGGTTAAAAGACAGAAGCTTTAGTCTCAACGTACCTCAGTAACCCATTAACCTCACTCTGGAGCACACCGCTCAGATTAGCTCCATCAGTACAGGAAACAAGATTTCACACACATGCACGCACAGGGTTAAAACGTGCAATTCTGCACATAAACAACATCCACGGGTATCTTCTCACTCCGACGTGAGATTGTTTTAAGTGCCGAACACGTGACAGAGTCAGGACCCCGTTGACCCTGTTGTGTGAGTGTGTAGCAGAATAAAGAGTAGAGAGGAATGCTGCTGCAGAAATCTGTGTCTGCGTCTCTGAAATGCCTTCAGAATGACTTCAAAACTCACAACATCCATTATTGTACACACAGAACCCTTACACATGTTGAACACTGAGAAGTTGCAATTGAACAAAGTTACGAGATTGAAATTATTATTTCCACGTGTGGCTCCCACTCAGAACCTCAAAAGCTCTTTTATATATAATATATATATTTTATACTAACAGTCCAATAATTAAAACCCGATTATCAAAGAATCGTGTTACATTGGGAGTGATTTCAGTAGAAACTGTCTCAAAATGTGTAATTTCCCCTTCCACACATTTTTACACGTGTATTAGTTTATTTGTGGTTCTCAATAGCAACACTGTACTGCAGAGGAGCAAATTCATACCCATTTATAGAGAGTACAGTGTGTTCACAACGAAATATTCTAATTTCTACAGTTACTTAATCCAATTAGTTACATTTTTTATAGACCTGAGAGAGAGAAGAGACGCTGTTATGAGAACTTACAGGAAACCCTTCATCCTGGATTAAATGGCTTATTACCCAAAGACTAGAGGTTACTTCTATTTAACAAAAACCGATTTAGAATGAAAGCGAAGCCTTAGAAACATTTATACCAACCTCTGCTTGAAAACAGGAAAATTCTGCCACAAAAACAAAGTCTTATCCAAATAAAATGACACAGAAGTCCTTGTAACTTTTTTGGGTACTTTTTTGGGGTGGGGTGGGGTGGGGGGGACAAGGACAACTCCTGTGTCAATTTCATAACATGCCTTATGAAACCTCTGAGCTCTGCTCTGCCTGAACAGCCCAGTTAAAGACTTGGCACCGCACCACATATAGGTCAGTATGATTGAAACGCCCCGTGTGTCTGCATTCATGCTGATAAAAACAGTCACAGAGCAGAAGATACCACTGCGCTGACAGAGAGATTAGAACAAAAACACACGTGTGTAGAAAAAGGAATCTCGCACTGAGCCAAAAGATTTCAGCTACTCACCCATGTCATGTGGCTGAAACTTTTTGTATCCTACTCTGGTGAGAGAGTCATGCCTCCTCCTTATCACCCTCAGAAACTTACTCCAATCTGTGTGTGTGTTCCTTCTTCATACAGCTTACACACTTCCTCACTGTTCTGTCTGAACCTCAGTTTGTCAAAGTGTGTGTAGGTGTCTCTGTGTGTGTCTGTGTGCGACTCCCAACATCTAGCCTCGTCGCGCAGCTTTACCGGCGCTCCACTGAGGACAGAGGGCCATTGGGACAATTACAAAACAATGAGTCGTTGAAAACTGCCCCCGACCGTTGTGCGTAGGAACTCCCCCAAACACCACTGCGCAGCTTTTCCTGTCTACCTCCTCCCGCCTCTCTCTGCTTCTCCCCTCCCCCAGCCAAATGACACAGGAGCCAGTGTGTGATGTCAGCAGGGCACGCCCACTCCAGGGAAGCTGCCTTAGGTAACAAGGGTAATGGGGTTCAACCAGGAAGAGATGGACAGAGATGAGAAGATGAGAAGAAGAAAAGAAAAAAAAAAAGAGGTTGAGAGATCAGTGAAGTGGAAGAGGAGGGGTGAACGAATGTAAAATGATCACCCTGACAGTTTACTGCAGCTTTTATTGTGTTGATTCTGTTTTTGGTGACATCTTGTCAGAAGCATGACTTATTATGTGAACAGTGATTCAAGCTGAAAGCCAAATCCTTCAAAACGGATGTGAGAAACATAAGATTAGGAAGGCAAAAGTGTGAGAGATCGTCCAACGATACAACATTATCTGATCAAATTCCACCATTTCTTTCCTTGATTAGTTGGGACAGACTGAGGCCTAGTTTATAGCATGCAACAATAACTATGCAAATACGACGAGCTAAAATGGTAACATATGATCACACATCTATTTTACTCTAATCTATGACTATGCACAGAGAGGGGAGGCAATCAATATGGACCGAGAGAGAGGGAGGAGGGGATGGTGGGAGTCAAACCATGACTGCAAAAAGTTGAAACAGGGAGGAGTGAGTAAAAAGAGGAGGTGAAGTCATGTGGTACTACTTTCTGGTTAGAAAATTATCTTCTGGCTTCTTAGGGCAGCATCGCACATCATTAACACTAATAAACACATCATGAACACTGCAGTTGCAACAAATGGTCAATTTAAGTGACGCGTAAATGCAAAAACTGTCAGTGCAGATGAGAGGAATTATGGAGAACCATGGAGATGAGAAAAGATAAATAAACCTGAATGGATGGAGAACAAGGAAGAAGGCATAGAAGGAAAAGTGGCTGACCGAAAAGAATCAAATAAATGTGCAATGAGATGAAATAATGAGCGTGATGTAAAGAAAATACTCTGACACAATGAGGGAAGGGGGGAAGGGGCTGTTTCTAAATATTCCTGCAAACCCAGGGACCCTTTTTGAACCTCCGTTGGTGGTGTGGAATTATCCTTCACAGATCACACACACACACACACAGGTGAAAGGTCATAGTCCACTCACATGGCTACACACACTAACCCACATTGCAAGCAAGCCCGGGGAGGAGGGGCACCAGAGTTAGAAATAGAGAGGTGGGGGAGGAAACAAAAAAAAAAAAAAAAGAGGCGGCAGTGACGAGCAGGGACATGAAGCCTGGACTGCCTGGGAACATGCGAGTATGATGACGCGTGTGCGCGCGCACACAGTCACCTTTGCCACACTACCACAGTTATGGGATCTACCCGAGCTTGCACTTCCCTGTTTACATAACCCAGATTGACCAACAGAAGGAGAGAGAAAGAGAGAGAGGCATACCGTTTTCATGTTCTGCTTTGCCAATAGCTAAATGAAGAATTAAGAAATATACATTGGATCGCTTTCACGAACCATTTAAGCAAAATTTTATTTATATAGTTGTTGAAGAATGTCCTGTGGACATTCATAGTTCCAGTGAGATGATAGAAAGAAACCCCTGGAGTATGATAGGAGTAGCAAGCAGCACAGTTGTTAAGATGATACTAAAGAGAACTTTTTTTAATATCAGAGGTATTATTATTATTATTATTATTATTATTATTATTATTAGCAATAATCACTAGGACACAAAAAGATCACTTATTTTTTTAAGCAATTGAGAATAATGTATTAGAATCAGTGATTTTACCCCATTTCCACTGAACAGCACATCGCGCACAACAACGAATGGACCTCCAGTTCACAGGACTAAAAACTAGGCTGGTATATACATTGTGAATGCATTAAAAAAAAATACAAACACCTTTATGTGCTATAATGTTAAATAGCATCACATTTTATATAACAAGGCCATAGCAAGAAAAACAACTTTTTGAAACCAACATTCTCACACTAAATAAACGTGTTTTCAGTGCAAAGTCGAGAGACAGTAAGGCACTGTTGCACAGTAAACAGCACCAACTGCAAGAAAGATCGAGAGGGATCACAAGCTTTTGCTAACAGGGAAGATTATGGCTGTTTCAAGAGAAGATTTGTGGTTCCAGGGTCAACAAAGAACCTAACTGTATGCATTTCTATGCACACTGATTTTTCTTTGGATAAAACACTGCTCTGTGGCCATTTTCATACACGTGCTGAAACCCAGAACTCTTCTGAAGTGAACAGTTTCCTACTGTCTGAGAAATGACTTATGAGGCAGGTGCATATGTTGGGTCATATGACTGCTAGCCATGTAGAGATCTCTGAATTCAATTTGATCACAGTCTTCCCCAGTTTCCTCTTATTCACAGATGTCATGCTGGAGCAAAGTTCTACCTTGGTTCCTTTCAAGAACCAGGCCACATTTCTACACGTTTGAGAAGCAGACGTCATGTTTAACAAAAGTTAATTAACATAGGTTGAGAATCAGTGGTCAGAATCTTCTACAAATCATCTGTGTGTTTCTTCAGTAGCCACATGGCCGCTGGTGTCACAGCTTCCAGTTTTAGGAGCAACAGTTTTGTGGTGCCATGTCAGTGCTAGCTGTTTAGCTACATTGGTCATAAAGCTGGCACAGATAACAACAGCTCAGCACAAGTGGATGAGACAGTCCCAAAAGCTGAATGCTACTTAAAAAGACACAAAAAAAAGATACGTGGAGACTTACATAAAATGAGATTGAACACCACAACACACAAGTACTGTTTTCTGTCAGACATGTCACAAAGATATTACTTTAATTAATTAAAAAAAAAAAGCCCTTGCAGACAATTTGACAGCACTTATGTGCACTGATGGAACTTCTCTCTGTTTTGTCCATTCTTACAAGCACGTACCTTTACACCTACATCCAGTACATAAATACTACGAAATAAAAATAAATAAAATGTTTGGCTCAGTAATAAAAATGCCTCAAGTCAGGATTCTGACATTGGAGCAGTTAGCCAGAACCATGAAGAGGCTCTGACTGTGGCCATTTACACTTTTGCCTTTAGACATGGTCATGCAACATGCATATGACCTGAATTTGTTTGAGGATAGTGGACTCTTTAAGGCTGGATAGAGGGGGACTTGTGACCAGAGGGATCAACCCTGCTGAGGAATGTTAGAGCAGTTCTTTCTCAATCATTACCACCTCTGAGTGGCTCTTAAGACCACGTTACACTCACGGATTGCATCTGGTTTGGTTCGCACTTTGAAATTATGTCTTTAAACCCCAAACATCAGAAATATGACACTGTTAATTCATTATAAAGATACATGGGAAAACAAGAATAGTTCAGTGGCCATATGGGAACTACTCAATTTATGTGAAGATGACAAAATTCACGTCAGCTTAAAAAGATTATAGAAACTTGTGTGTGCGTGTGTGGACAGAACACTGACTAAAGAGACCCTGTGTTTAGACTGTTTTGTCAGCTGCTGTTTCAAAAGGCTAAGAACAAACCTCTAGCACCACCCTCTCCCACCAAATAAGGGAGACATGAAGAATCAATGCCAAGGCGCACTGGAGTGGCTCCGATAGCACACGGTGGCCTAAAAAGTTACTAAGACATTTTATTTTGGTGTTTCCTTTAATTTGTCACCAGCCTGTAAAACACTTAAAAGTTCATGTGGTCTGATGAGTCCCGAGTTACCCTGTTCCAGCGTGATAGGTGCATCCGGGTAAGAAGAGAAGCAGATGAAGTGATGCACCCATCATTCCTACTGCCCACCGTACAAGCCAGTGCGAGCACTGCTGTGATCTGGGATTAGGTCTCGCCGCCAAGGCGTTCCCACAGATAAAATGGAGGAGGTGGCTGGGGAGAAGGAGGTCTGGGCTTCTCTGCTTAGGCTGCTGCCCCCACAAAGTAGCCACAGATAAGTGGCGGAAGATGGATGGATGGATGGATGGATGGATGGATGGATGGATGGATGGATGGATGGATTTTTGCTTCCCTGATGGAAAGGGCAATTTCAAGATGACAGTACCAGAATTCATTGGGCTCAAATTGTGAAAGACTTTAGATTAGATTAGAATAGAATAGAATAGAATAGAATAGAATAGAATAGAGAATAGAATGCCTTTATTGTCATTATACAGGATGTACAATGAGCAGTCCAACGCTTCCATCATCAGTACAAGATCTTCATGAAAATGTGACTTCCTCTTTCTAGCTGCCCAGTGCCTTCTTTTCTCATTCCTTCACCTGCCAGTTGTACCAACACTGCATGTCGAGTGATAGCAGTCATCCTTTAAAGAACACTGTCCACATTATGAAAGTCAAAAGGGACAGGTTTGGGTCCTTATTTCGATTTATTTTCACTGACTAATACTGCACTTGCATTTTACTTTCACTCACTAGTTTGGTTTAGAAAAATAACTCTCCGTGTTGAAAGAGTGAGCTTGTTCAGCGTGTTCAAATGTGCTTTACAAACTTCCATGTAAGACAAGTTGGGAGAGAGAACGCTCTCCCTTTTGCCATTACCTGGTGCATCATGGTGCCAAGTGCCAAAGGATCTCTCGTGATGCCATCTGCATCGAAAAAACAGCAGCAAATCGACGCTTTGGGAATGAGAATGGGCTGAACTATCAGGAGAATAAGTCATATTTTGGAGTCAGGAAGTCACATTAGCTTCCATATTTTTACTAAGTGCTGTAAATGCTTATCGAGTCAAATCAATCAAGCTTCTTCCTAATGCAAAGGTTAACTTTGGCACAGAATGTTTATTCAACATCCTTACAATTTATGAGTCAGACCTCAACCACGAACAAAAAGCCCCCTTTGGGAAGAAAAGTTACATCATGTGGTTACTGCCTGAAAGCTGAGACCTGCCTCCTGTCTCTTCTTGAACAGCCTGAGTTAAAAGAGGTTAGTTTAGTCGGGGCTGCAGGAATAGAAGCAAACCCTCATCTCAGCACAACACAACACACCTTTGACTTTACCAAAAAACCTCTTTGAACAGGAAATTCAGGGCAAAATGAAGTTATTGAAGCAGCAAAGGGCCACGATTCAGAATTTATACGTGTTTTTTTTTTTTTGAAGACCTTGAACACAAATTGTCAGAATTTTTTTTTTTTTTTTAAAAAAAAGCAATATATAGTTAGTTTTTCCAGTTTTGCTTTGCTTTTTCATTTCCTTTTGTTGTTGTTGTTGTTGTTTTTTTAGGAGATACAAGTTGATACATGAACGTTTGATACCAATCTCCAGTCTTAAAGAATTAAAGTTTTACATGTTAAAAAAAATACACCAGACATGGCTGATATTGTCTGATAAATCTGTGGGTTGATCACAAGAGGATTCTCCACTCCCCTCGAAGTTTTTCTGAAAATGAGTTGAGATTATAAAAGCTCGGGGACCACAGGTAACACGATTCAACACAAACATGCAGGTGGTTTTGCTAATGAGCCATTGCAGCTTATAATCAGGCTGACATCAAGCCAGCCTGTTACCTGATCTGAAGTCCGCTCACGCACAAAGTCTGTTTCCCTCTTTCGGACACACACACACACACACACACACACACACACACACACACACACACACACACACACACAGATC
>JAVDPK010017753.1:0-12017 GCA_034780415.1 Cichlasoma orientale | reverse complement strand
CACACACACACACACACACACACACACACACACACACACACACACACACACACACACACACACACACACACAGGGCCGATCTGCCTGTGTGGAAGTTCAAGGATCTGATGCTAACATCTTGATGCTTGTAGAACACGAGTGAGAACTGTTTGGTGGCATGCAGAAGACCTTTTTGTGCTTCTGCAGATCATCGGGTTTGGTCTCCTCATCAGTAACGGAGCCAAATCTGCCACTGACTCATTTCTCCTGAAATAAATTAGAAAATTTTGTGTGCTGCTGCAATCCCGACCCAGGAGGGGAAGTGAAACCTGATCCACGCACACAGCAGGGATTAATGGGAGTGTGCAGAGGTTCGCTGCTGCAGTCAGACGCGTTCAGCCCTGATCCAACATGAAGTCGCATGTGATCCTTCTGCTGTTTGTGCTGCTTACTCTCAGCCAGCAGGTAAGAAACACGGAAGATTGTGATATTTTATTTAAATTAACGGCTATTTATTAACTGTTTGTTTTTCATGTTTAATATTTCTGATTTCAGTCAGCTGAGAACTGTGTCTGTGAGTTTGCACAGTCGGAGAAGACCTTCCCTCATGACAAACTGAAAACAGTGCAGGATGCTGCTTCAGACTGCAACAGCAACCTTACACCACGGAAGGTACCTTCAGGCTCTTCATCTGTGTGTGTGTGTGTGTGTGTGTGTGTGTGTGTGTGTGTGTGTATTCACGCTGATCACTGTATGACCGCTGCTGTTCCTGCAGACTGTGGAGCTGGAGAGTTTGCTGCTCGGTTTGCACCACCGTGTGCCTCAGCTGGAGAAGGACGTATCGATGCTGGAGAAGGAGGACGATGGAGAGCTGTACGGAGTCCTCAGCCTGTATGTCATTGAGAATGAAATGACTGAGATCAAGCAGCTGATCGACAAGCTCAACAGCACCGCTCTGGAACGGGAGCTTCTTACTGCCAACACCACTCAGCAGGTAGATCCACACATTCACAACAGCCGCCGGGGTACCAGGTGACCCAGTCAGAGAGAGGGACAGGGGCACGGCTAAGGAAGCATCCTCTGCTTTTTAAAGAAGTTTTATTTAAACTGAAAAAATTATGTTAAAAGAATTATCGGAGAAAAATTAAATTTGTGTGAAATTTCATGGATTTTTAAAAAAACTGCTTTTCCAGCCTGTAGTTTCTGGAAATGTGCATTTTTTTAGCATGTGCATAAAATACAAGTAAAGTCTAATCCTAATGTTAACAAGGCCATCGGAGAGCAAGTGGGTGTTTAGGCACACGCTAAACACGTAAAGGTGGAACATGTCACCTATCACATCAAGTCTCACACATTGTTCAGTTATTAAGTCATCGATGACGATCCTGAACCTTAACCGTAACCCTGACCCCTAACCCCTAATCCTGACCCCTAATCCTGACCCCTAACCCCTAACCCTAACCCCTAACCCCTAATCCTGACCCCTAACCCCTAACCTAACTCGACGCTGTCAGAATGTCGTTTTGTATTTTTAACTGGTCTCTGAAGTCTTGGTAATCAGGAGACAAAGGGGTCAGGGTTAGGGTCAGGGTCAGGGTTAGGGTTAGCTACAGCTGGAGTCATACAGATGATGACTTAGATCATAAAGGGTTAACCAGGTTTATCAAGTGTTTCTTTTGTTAAGTTAGGAGAACGTACGTGTCTATTGAATATAACGTGCCTTTAATGGAACTGAGCAATCATTAACAGCACCTGCAGGGAAAAGTACTTCAAAGTAATCTCTCCAAAACACACCACATTAAATCATTTCCAATATTTAACATTTAAAATGTTTCTAAACCTTTCAAAATTATTTTCTTTATTATCACTCATCCATCCGCCTATCAACCAAACTTTGAATTGTTGCTCCCAAAACATTTTGGGAATAAATAGAAGCAAAAAAATGAAGAAAGAAATTAAGCCAAAGCTTTAAAGAACTCAAACTTTTTTTAAAAAGAAATGTTCTGTGTGAAGAAAACTTGGAGCCTTCACAAAATGAGTTATTGAAACTGATGTTCTTGAACCTTTCCTCTAAATTCTGCAGCAACAGAAATACATCATAACAACACCTCAGCTATTTTAGTCTCAGTACTGCTTTGGCTTGGCCTTCTCATTGTACCCTAACCCTAACCCCCCTAACCCCTAACCCTAACCCCCCTAACCCCTAACCCTAACCCTTGGCAACCTTCTCAAAACATTCTCCTTCTCTCTTTCACACACTGGCATCATCGCATCATGACAGCAAACATCCTTTTTTATAGCACAAAATAATGTTATAAAAAGATTAAATTATTAAGTCAACACAACCAGCCACCAGGTGGCGATCAAGTCATTTCCTGAGGCCCGGTCATTTCTTTCACCAGCACATTGGCTCAGTGGTAACATTGTTGCTGTTTTTCCCCCAAACTGCTCCTACTTACAGTATGGGTTCAATGCAAAACTTTTTTCTACCTGTGGCCTAACGGTTTTACCGTTTTTAGCTGTGGTAAGATCTTCACTGAGCCATAAATCCAGCCTTACTTAGAGCCTTACTGAGGTGTCATCTTGCGTCTTGAGCGAGTGCTCATACAAAAATCGTAACAAATTTTAAAGGAAGTGTGTTTTTGATCAAATATTTGTCTTCTGATGTCAGCTTCAGGACCTGAGAGAAGAGATGCAGGAGCTAGAGACGTTTGACACCATGCAGGTGGTGAAACGACAACAAGCCAACCAGCGGCTGAGGAGGGACCTGGAACAATGCAAGAACGGACTCCATCCCACCCGCCAACCCACTGAGCCTCCACATGGTGAGCCCCCAAACCTTTCCTTAGACATCACAAAGCGAACTGACCATGTCACAAATATAGGCCACAGAGCACTGCTCAGTAACATAGCAGAGATTGGCAGATCTTTGTAGCTGCCTAGATACCCTTCAACTGGCAAATGTCACCAGGCTGTTTAAGCTGCTTTAGCCTACCCACGTTTCTGTAAGCCTCTTTGCAACCCACCTCCACCACAGTTCTTTCTTCCATGTTGTATATAGACTAATTGTTGTCATGCTATCTGCTGTCAGTGATGCCTGCTCTGTTCAGAGTTTTGCTGCTCTCCACTTTCCATGTATGTGCATGGAAAGGTCCAGAACAGAGCCATGCTGCAGATGTAGATAACAGCTGTATCTTGACTATAATGCTGCTGAATGAACTACTACTTTTTGGGTAGAAATGGTTCCTGCTCGTGAACATTATCGTTCTCTTTGTTTAACATCTTCTCCTCAGGTACCTGTCCTTACGGTCAGTTTCTGAACATAACTGAGCCGAGGGTCTACACAGCAGGAGAGTATCCTGGTTCATATAAGTATGGAGCCTGGGGTCGGGATCCCAAACCAGAAGCAGGGAAAGAGAGTTGGTATTGGCTGGTAATGATGACTTCCAGCAACAGATACGCCCACTATGTCCGTTTCTACTCCACCCTGAGCTCTCTCATCATCGGGGTGAGCGTCCCGGGTAAGGAGCTGTCCTTTCTAAAAAAAAGAATTTAAGGAATGTTAGGAAACATTTAAACATGCACTGTTTATAGTATGCAATATAGTATTTTTTCAATAAAAATGTAAGCTAGAACCAAGTATGGTTACAAACTCCAACTTCTGCTAGCGACACTAAATCAGTCCTCAAAACTGTAGAAATGAGGGTTGGTTCTCAAAAGGCACCCAGGCAACAGCATCGCAGCGCTCTGTTTCCACCGTGTCTAAGAGTATCTTAGTCAGATACTTCAATAGGTCCGTCGAGAAGATAGTTGGAGCACCAAGGAGTTGTTTAACCGCCTAAGTGACCTCACCCCCAGTGATGGGCCAGTCGTCCCCTCGTCCCCAGACTCTGCTTCCACTACAGAAGGCATGTCAGTGGGATTAAGGAGGTCTTCAAAGTATTCCTTCCACTGCCCAGCTATAGCCCCGGTAACCCTATCCCGGGCCCCTCAACCAGGACCAATTTGATTTGGGAAACCCTACCAAGGGGCAAAAGCCCCCAGGCAACATAGCTCCTGGGGTCACTGGGACAGACAAACCCCTCCATCCTCTCCAAGGTGGTGATTCAGGGAGGAGTCTTTCAGAGAATCTCAGCATCAAATCTACAGGTTTCTATTGCAGTTTAAGTAATCAATAAATCCTTTTTAGAAACTTTTTAGAAAATGAAGAAGACTCTCAGACACTTAGGAGCTGTTGATTTTAGCAATAATTAGTCAAACTGGAATACATTTCAAATTTATTGGAGGCTATTTTTAGCAGAGGATTGACACAAGACAGTGTTTGTGGTACTGAATGAAAAGTAACTACTTTGAAAGGAGCGTCACCAAGCTCTTTGGCAAAGGAGGAAAATTAATTCAGTAATAAGCAGCAATGAAAAACTGCACCCCAAAAAAGCACAATTATATTAAAGGAATTTTACGTGAATAGTAGAAAAGCAATGTTGTTACATTGTAGGCGACTGATCTTGTGATTTGGTGCTATATAAATACAATTTGAATTGAATTTAATATGCAATAAATTTTGTTTTGTAATCTGACTTCTCAGTTCTTCTTTTTTATGTTCCAGGTAATATCCTGATCCACCCCTCGAACCCAACTACCAACACCATCCAGGGTCCGAATATTGTTCTGTACGGAGGCGCTTTGTACTACAACTGTTACAACAAAGATGCTGTCTGTAGATTCAACCTCACCACCAAAAGCGTCACCACCGTAGACCTACCCAAAGGAACCAGGTCGAGCCACTTAGCTGTGTTTAATAACATGTTTCTTTTATAATGACATTAATAAATAAATGTTGTATTTGTATAACAAAAACATAATAATTACCCACATCTTGCAAACAGGAGAAATCAAGAAATTTTACTTATTAGTAATGATGATGTAGAGATTTAAAAACAGATCTTTATGTTAATTATGGGAAGAAATCAGTTTCTCTCCTCTGTTACCCAGATATAACTCCAAGGGTAACTTCTGCAACCTTGATGAATGCTACCCATTCACCGACCTGGACCTGGCAACAGATGAGTCCGGCGTCTGGGTGATCTACACCACCACCCAGGACTTTGGCAACTTGGTCCTCTCCAAGGTGGAGGAGGGTGAACCCCCGACGCTCGGACAAACCTGGCGCACTTCAGTCTACAAGCTGGCGGTGACCAACACCTTCATGGCCTGCGGCGTCCTCTACGCCACACGTTTCGTCAGCAAAGAGGTGGAGGAGATCTTTTATTCTTTTAACACCGTGACGGGGAAGGAGAAGTTCAACATCGGCATCTTCATAAAGAAGCTGGCTCCTAACATTGAAGCGCTGAACTACAGCCCCGTGGACCAGATGCTACACGCCTACTGTGACTCCTACATGGTCTCCTACAAAGTGCTGTTTGAGTTGATGGATGATCAGTCCTGGAGTTAAATATTGGCTCTGGTAATTGTTACTAAAAGTTAATAAGAAGCATTGAATTTGTGCAAAATGATTCCAGTGATCCCATCAGGAAAGTTACAGTGTTGCATCTTTCTTTTCACTGTGGTCTGACAATCATATCTGAATAAAGTTTAATAGTTTATTAAACTGCTTCACCAGCTCACAAGGTCCATGATGCTACCTAAAAACAAACAAACTGATTTTAATTAAACCTGTAATAGTACAAATCAAAGATGCTTAACTAATGCTTGCTTTCTAAAGTAACAGCTAAGAGAATAGACGGGGTAATCAGCCAGTTATCTGTAACTTGGCAACATTGTATCTGGTATGTTTCAAGTCAACTTTGTCATACTCAGGTTTACAGTATATACACTGCTGGATGATGTTAGGTTCCACACAGAGAGCAAGCTTTTAAAAATGAGTAAAGACCTCAAGACTACAGTGGCCGCTGGGATCATAAAAAAACATTTTACACTGCTTATGAAGAAAAGTTTTAATAATAAAATTGCTGCAGACACTATTTCAAAGAAGAGGGTCAAGCATTTATTTGTTCAGCTATTTTTAATTTTTGGTGTCTGAGCGCATCCGTCCTTTAAGCTGCTCCCCAAAATCCCAAAACATGAGAGAAAATGATCCGACACCCGAGTCATCAAATTCTGACGTGAAGTCTTTATTTCTCACTTGTTACTTGATCAGTACATTGACAGAGACGGCTTACTTTGTATATGTATTTATATAATATATTTAAACTTTACAGTACACATCCGGATGATGACGAAGCAGGAAAGAGTCCTACCGTTATGAATAGAAACGAGCTCAGAGGGAAGAATCCCACAATATGAAACAATCCAAATGAGAAAAAAAGAACTTATTGCTTAATACAAATCAGTCGTAATGGCAGTAAGAAGAGGAGGAATAGTGTTCACACATGAACCAATATAATACCAAGAAGAGGTTACACCCTATTGTTGCTTTAAAAAAACTGCAAGAGAAGAGGAACAGAAATACGTTTTCTCACAAGACGGTAATATCAGAGTGCTCGGTTCGGGTAACCTGCTCTATAAATAAAAAGTATCTACAAGTGCAAGGAGGACCGAGGTCTATACAAACTGACTCAGTGCTAGCTTACAGGACCTGTGGACTTTCACAAATCAACTTCACTATTTAAAGACCTTGAAGAGGAAGGAGCAGGCAGGAGCTGGGCTTTCATGTACAAGGCTAAATGTCAAAAGATAGAAGTGGAAACCATAGTGAGAGGATGAGGTGTGGGTTGACGATACTGTACAGCACTTCAAAAAGGGACAAGATACATTCAGGAGCCCCCCCTCCCTCCCAGGCAGTTTGAGTCATGTAGGAGGAAAGGAAAGTGTAGATGGCAGAAAATAGCTTAGAGGAGGGAAGTAACACTGAAAAATGGTCACAAAGTCTGCTACATGCAACCTTGAGTGTTTGAGAAATTGGCCAATGAGGTTCTAGAAGAACGTGTTTGATCTGATCCCCATTTTCCACCTTTGTGATTATTACTGAATATTTCAGGCAGTTGACCAACATTTAATGTGTCCAGCTTCGCCAAACTCACATTCTTTTCCTTTAACATTCATCCAGCCATGGTTCAGACTCTCTCTGTGCTGTGGGAACGCTCCTTTCTCTTCTTCTCTGCATGAAAAAAACATCCTGTTACCTTTTCGGGCCCCCCGGTGCTCACGAGTTTCACTAAAACACTACCGACATCTTAAAAAGTGACTTCAGCTGATAGCCCTTTAGGGTGCGACTGGGTTTGCCTGTGAGAGCCGGGGCACCTTGTGATTTTTTTTTTTTCTTTTCTTTAGTTTTTTCTTTTTTTTTATTTATTTATTTATTTTTAAGGGGGAGAGGGTTATTTTTTAAGGTGGCTGGGGGTTGCCCTACATTCTGAGCTTGGAGCCCAAATGGCGCCAAAAAAAGCCCCGCCCCTTACAGGCTGCCTCAGGGAAGTGCACACCTCAGCAATTGGAAGCTACGCCCCTTCTGAGAGGGGACCAAAGGGTTTTCCTGTAAAACTGAAAGCAGACGAAGGTGACTGTGGTGCATGAATACTGTACAGTAATGTACATACATAAAATCCAGGGGAGCCCATCCCTGATCACTGTCACGGTGGTCCAGGATTACAGCAGACTACAGCACACAGTTGCACTAGTCTAAAACTACACATATCTATACGCACTATGTTGCACTATACTGGTGAGGTCATGGGTTCACAGCACATCAAAACACCCACTAACCACAAAGCAATGGATTCTGTCTTGCATCTGAATTTTGTGTATTCCTGTTTTTTCCGTTACAAAACCCAGCCCGTGCAGCTTTCACTTCAGTAGAGTGTGTGTGTGTGTGTGTGTGTGAGTGTGTGTGTGTGTGTGTGCGTGCGTGTATGTGTAGGTGTGTGTGTGTGTGTGTGTGTGTGTAGCTTTGGTATATCCACAGAGAGGGCTGGGTGCTGTAAGGGAAGGCAAGTTTCTGCGATGCCAACCCAGAAAGAGAGCTCGTCGGGCCGGCCCGATCCTGCCTCGGTCCCCCTCCCTGGTCAGGTTTGGTTTGGATCAGCCTGTGATTGTCATGTTTAGAGACCACAAAGAGCTGCCTATGGCGAGAACCACGTCCATGCACTAGAACTGCAGGCTGATGAAGGCGGTTGCATCCATGGCTCTATTTAACTAGCCACACGTAAGGTGCTAATGAAGAACGCCTAGATACTAATTACATACTAGAATGCCCTAAGTTTACTTTCACATTCACATGCATATACATGTTAATAAATACTTCTTCTATTCTAGTATTATGCAGTGGATTGTCTTAGAAATGTGAGATGACACACGGCTTAAAGCTGCACTCGCTAATGTAGCATCAAGGGGCAGTAATGAGGCTAAATTTTGAACATTGTGTATTGTGACATCGGTCATGTTCCCTTTCCCGTCCTGCTTGTGATCTGAACAGAATCGAGCTTTCTGTGGGTAAACCACCTTTTAAGTGCTAAGTTCCTGATTAACACAAACAGGATGATGTGCCTGAAATCTGCAGGCTCATGCTTCAATATTCTTCAGCTTACAAACTGCATCCAAACACAAAACTATTCCGCTCATATGGGTGTGTGTTCCACACTCTTCACTAAGCAGTTTCATGCTTTACATTCTAAGATAGTTTCAGGCTCACTTGGCGTTTTCTGCATGCCGACCAAGTGCTTCATATTAGCTTTGCTGCTACATTGGCTACGTTGGATTTGATGGATTTAATAAATGTTTTTTGGCTCAACTGATATCAAACAGCTCCAGATTGTCTTCTCAC
Source organism: Cichlasoma orientale (assembly GCA_034780415.1). Classification (NCBI taxonomy): domain Eukaryota; kingdom Metazoa; phylum Chordata; class Actinopteri; order Cichliformes; family Cichlidae; genus Cichlasoma; species Cichlasoma orientale. The sequence goes on along the minus strand of JAVDPK010017753.1, from coordinate 3,259 downwards.
GCAAAATCAAGATGATTCAAACACGCTCATGCAAATATTACTGTGGAAAAAAGAAAGAAGAACAAATAAAGCTCCCTGGTGGTGTAGTGGCTTAGTTTTGGTGCGCTTGCAATTGGCGGCCTGCGTTTCATTTCCTGTTTTGAGGTAATAAAAGTGTTCGGCCTCAGACGGTGTCTCGGATACTACATATGCAGAAAAACAGACAGCCTATCATTGCAGAGTTTGAGTTGTGTAAAGCTGATGATAATGGAAGTCTGCCTATATGCTGACGATATCACTCTGTTTCAGTCTAATTATAATTCACACATTTGAAATAAAATCTTACCAAGTGCAGCTTTAAAACAGCGTGGTGAGCTCTGGCTATGCTCACAAATCCTCTTTAAGTGCTACAGGTGCACTCGGCTACAACATGCTGTGTTCTGCCGTCTGCCTAATGCTGGACACACCCCCGCTTAACGCTCACTCGACACTCGTGATTTCCAAACAACACAGAGAGAGATCTTCACAGTCTGTCAAACAAAAACAGAAAATACTCGCGAAATACTTTTTTCTGTATGGCACCCCATAAAAGTTCTGCTCTCATTGCCATATCCCGCACTTTTACCACCTTGTACCAGATTTTATCAGTAGCTCTTTACCTGCTGTGTGGATTGTTGAGTTACTGTTTCGTGTGTTTGGGGGGGTGGAAGGTTAAAAAGGGCACAGGCAAAGAATGAGGTCACACTTAGCAAACACAAGAATGACACTTCAAGACTAAATGCTAAATCATTAAGTGGTGGGAGAAAGGAAGTTGAGGTGGATATTTAAAGGTGTTTAGGGTGTTAAAGTAGCATTACACATGGAATTTTACAGTGGAGGCAGGAAGAAAATGGCAGACAAAGGGATCCGGAGGATGTAGATGAAGACAAAGAGAGCTGCCTTCAAATATTACTTTCCCTCTCCATCCAGCCTGACTACCTCCGCCTTCAGTCCTCATACTCCCCCCACTCCATCCCGTTTGCACACCCTGCCTCTCTCCGTCCCTCTACTTCCTCCCTCCCTCTTTCTTTCTGTGCCCCCTCAACAGGACACCTCCATGGTGTGGGTGACAGCACCGACTCCCTCGGTGCTGTCGGAGTGGGTGCAGGCTCGAGAGCGCGACCCGTCGACGGAGCCGCCGCTGGTCAGGGAAGCTGTCCTGGAGCGAGCTAGGCGGGTCATACTGGCCGAGGGCACTGGGAGGAATGGGAAAGCAAAGAAACATTTCAATATGTCAAATTCATCATATTTATAAAATAAAAACTGTGTAGTCAGTAGATGTTGGGAGGATGTAGGGAGTACATGCTAATGTGGATAACTTAACAATATGTTTCTTCATAGCAGGTGAGAAAAGACAGCTGGTTGGGTCAAACGACAGTCATGAATGGTTAGGCTTGTTAATTAAAGCTGTTAATGTGTCTACCTGGAGACACATTGCCAGCACCATGTACTCAGGGCCCAGTCTGTGATACATGAAGCTAAGTTACTCTTATGGGAATCGAATGTGATTATTATGGGACTGTATTTGTTTAGTCATTATTGTTAACGGCACTAAAAGGAGAACAAGTTGGATTTATTTAGTATAACAGTGATTCGGCTAACTGCTCCACTGACTTATTTTAGCTCCTTCAGGCGAGTGAAACAACCTTAAAAAGCAGCACTGACAGACATTATTAAGCTTTGATACCAAACTAGCGTTTTTATTTACAACCTCAGGAGTCATTAAAGTTTTATATTTATATATACCTCTTTGGTCTCTATCATTTGTTGAAAAATGCTTCCTACTGGAAATAAAACAAAGATCTGCTGAGACACTAAAACATTAAAGAGCAGATTTGGAGCTAATTCACTCATATTTGGTCCCATTTCACATTATACCCTTTTATTGATCGTTGATCTGAAACTGTTCATTAGCCTAGTTTAGCTTAGCTTGGCTTTTTCACACCAAAATTATTTCATAATTTGTAAATGCAAAAAACTGGAATATGGATGCAAACCTGGAATATTTGAATATGAAAGCAGATTTAAATAAGGTCAGAAAATCATGAAAAGCACTTCAAGCTCTAGACCTAATTCTCTATCAGGTCTATTCTAATGTTTTTTAACCAGTGCACCTACAAATACGTGTTTTTGTTTTCTAATGATCTAAAGTAATTTGAAGACATGGTGAATTATTGTTAACTTTATAAATCTTTGCTCAAAGCTAGCTGAACGCCATGCAAAGAGCAATATTGGAGATGCAATGATAAAGGAATGGGGGAGTGGAAGTAGGGGCAGTATATTTTTCCATTGGAGGAAAAATTAGATTTGACTGAAAACAAAGATGGGGGGGGGGGGGGGAGGTTAATGTCCTTGGGACAAAAGAAACTCCAAAAATGAGAGCAAAAAAACAAAACAAAAACTCATCGCAGCCCAAAAATATTATATTTATAACCAAATGAAATTCAAAAGAAATTCCAAAATGCCACAGTCATCGAACAGGGCGGCAATAAGAGGTCAGAGGTGAAGGGGGAGGAGGAAGTACCTGGCCCTCCACTCAACCTCCGATCCTTCACATTAGCGACTGAGAGAACGGGGCAAGGAAGACAGAGGGCAAGATTAACATAGCTCACGACCCTCTGTGTAAGATACATCATAGCACACTCACTCAACATCACAACAATAGATCTGAAAATAGATTTGAGCAAGACAAAAAAAACATAAAGCATTAAACTGGTCTGGATACTTACTGTAGCCCATCCCCTGCAGGAAATACTTGAAGGCTTCAGTCAGCTTGCCCGGCTGGAAAACAACACATTGTGCTTTCATTTCCCATGAATTCAGAGCAAAGAGTGAATTCATGCTGCGTCTGGGATTTGATCTAATCTGATTGTGTAACAGCCGCTTCATTTGTTGGTGTTACCTGTGTGAGCTGGGGCAGTCCACCGGAGTCAGCCATCTGCCGTGAAGGAAGACAGCAGCCATCAGCCAACCATCATACAATCAACCAACCATCAATCAACCAACCATCATACAATCAACCAACCATCATACAATCAACCAACCATCATACAATCAGCCAACCATCAATCAACCAACCATCATACAATCAACCAACCATCAATCAACCAACCATCATACAATCAACCAACCATCATACAATCAACCAACCATCATACAATCAGCCAACCATCAATCAACCAACCATCATACAATCAACCAACCATCAATCAACCAACCATCATACAATCAACCAACCATC
>JAVDPK010017752.1:0-12018 GCA_034780415.1 Cichlasoma orientale | reverse complement strand
TTAAATAATCCTTCTGTGTACCATCTTTCTTTGTAAATATCTCATGTTACAACACCTGGACACCTGCGGCTTATATTTATGTGCGGCCTATATATGTAAAAAGTTATATTTCTTTTAAAATTCAGCTGGTGCGGATTATATTCAGGTGCGCTCAATAGTCCGGAATTCACGGTATATTTTTTTAATTAAAAAATCATAATTACCTGAGCTGAGAACAGTATGGACGAACTTATTCACCCAAATATATTTTGATTTGTTGCAATTCGCTGTCTGTTGACGGACGGTTTTTTATTATAGATCACTGGTTGAACTAATGGTGTGTGTTTCAGTTTTATACTTAATAAACCAAAAAAATAGAATAATGTTCAAGAAGATTTAGGGCACAGTTGCCTTTTGAAGGCCATAAATGGAAACCACTCCCCAACATTAAATATTACAACTGTAAAACCAAATGCAAACCACCGGGACATCTTCATAAACATTCTGGCACGGCACGCCGCTGCAGCCCATGTGCAATAATCATCTTTACAAAGCAAATGAACTTTGCAGGTTGTCTTAATGATTTGGAAAAAAGGCTGATGTTGTTTGTGTTGACTGCAGGACCAGGTCCCAATTTTCATCCTCAAAGCTCACTTATCGAATATCATGGGGAAATAAATCCCTCTCTGTCTGTTTGAATCATTATAGCATTTCCCATTCAAACAGGGCATGAAAATTACATTTAAATGAAAATATTAAAATCTTCCCATATTTGTGGAGCCACCTGTACTGTATGTAAATGTACTTAGCAAAGGCCTTTAGTTGCTGATGGTCTTAAAACTACAAAATTTCAATGCATGGCAAAGATCCAGATGGAAATAAAAGTCGGAGGTGCCCGAGGGCAGATGGAGTTTCACAATTTAAAACACGTTTCGATATACAAAGCTAGCAGGGCCGCGCTGCATTTAGTCGAACATGAACGTCATTTGAAATCATTGGCAGGACTTAACTTCTTTTATTTTAGTGCAGATATATTTTATCCGCCTTCCAAAATAGCCCACAGAATGAGATTGCATGTGTGTGTTGCGCTTCATTATCCTATGCAAAAACAATGGTGGCCTGAGACAAAAGAAGTCCATGAGCATCAGCTCAAGATATGAGAGGAAAAGTGCTGGCCTGCGTACGGCCACTGCTGACACAATACAGTGTTTGTACAGAAGGATTAATGGGAAAAGACAGAAACTCACAGACTGAATGTGAAGATATAACAATGGCGTGATTTAAATTTTCCTCCTCCACGGCCAAAATGTAAATGTAGCACAGGTTGCGAGGCTGCCAATAATCCTTTTACACTCAACCCCTCTGAAGAGAGTGTATTTAAAGGCTTCACTTGTACGCTCCGAGGAACACTGGATTATTTTTCTAATTATTGAATACACACAGTGAAAGGTTGAACATCCTTTGCCATTAGTACACCAGTTCATCCCGTGGGGAAAGGAAGTAATGGCGTACAGAAGCATTATGTAAGTATCCATATGTGCTAAAAATGACAGTTTTTAATAAGAAAGTTATTAGATTGCTGTTTATGGTAATAAGGAGGGTAAAGTAAAGAGACTGGCCAAACCTCTATTGCACAAAGTTGTGTATTCTGTTATAATGAGATAATGAGATTATTTTATTTTGGAGCTGAATAACACATGTGCTTCTAAACTACAGTTCCTGTGGAGGACGTTTTTGTGTGTGTGTGTGTGAGTGTGTGTGTGTGTGTGTGTGTGTGTGTGTGTGTGTGTGTGTGTGAGTGAGAGAGAGAGAGAGCGAGATACCAACCCTGTGCGCTTCGTGATGGTGCCCAGAGTCATGGGCTGTTTGATCTGAGCCAGAGGCAGCACCACAGTAAGGCTGGGCAACGGGGTGAGCAGCGGGTTCCCCATGTTGTTATTGGTGAAGTTGTTATATGAATCCTGGCTGCTCAGTTTGCCTGGGAAACACACAGGGAGATGCAGGATTATTAAAAGTGTTTGCAGTGAACAGAACTGCATGTTCCCTGAACAGCAAGGCCAGCGAAACCTCTTCTTCACGGATCTGAAGTGGAACATGAGTCATTGCAGGTAATGGTAGCATGACACTTGGAATCAACAACCTTATATACATTATTCATTTTGTTCTGTGCTCAGTGGTTGCTTTTTCAGTTCAGCACTCTTTACAGATGCAAATTCTCAACATTGCTCACTTGGAATTAAATTAAAAACGTCATCTGACGTTCACATCAAACTGCACACAAGACCACCAGAAGACCGTGTTTAAAAAACATCACCTTCCTCTAGTTTGAACACTGTGATTTTTTTTTTTTTTTGGGGGGGGGGGGCAGAGACCCACCTCCCTCCCTCTCCCTCTCAGCCTCTAGCGCACGCAAACACACAATTCAGAGTTCAAGGCCTCCTGCGGAATGATTGGAAATAACCAGCTCAAGATGGTACATTACAAAGGCTCTGCTTCTAGTGCCTGGCAGCCTGTTAATCAAGGCCAATCAACAGGACGAGCACACTTGCACAACACACATGCACACACACACGTACACATACGGGCAAACACATAAACACACCCACAAAGACAGATGATCCAGAGAAACACATCTCATCTCACACACACTATGAAGCCCCAGCCAAACATAATCAGGCCATGTCAAAGGGCTTCTTCAAGGCCTATTGGCCTTAACCAGCTACTTCAGCGAGACGAGGAGACAGCGGCAGCTGGTTCACTGACCATTTCACGTAACGTGCAGTTAGGCTCCATCTTACCGGGAGAACTATTTTTCATGCAAGTCAAAAAGAGTTAGTCTGTGGCAGGAAGAGCGGAGCATATACTGTGTATAGTTTAACATACGCAGTATTATATATGCACACACACACGCACACACGCACACAGAGCAAACCTAAAACATGAAGTTTGACTTTTTGACTAGACTGTTCAACCTTCTGAGAATAAAAAAATAAATAAAAATCACACTGATGATGTAGAAGTCTCAGTGATGTAGACGTATGATACACCTGGGATCCAATCAGATGCTCAAATAAAGTTGAATTCTTCTGAAGTTAATAACTTGAAATAAAATGAAATTTGCTCATTATTTCCAGGAACCGGGAATAAAATGTGTACAACTATTATATTTAACATATCAGCTCATGCTCGGCCTCAGCCGCAGCAGCTGACAAACCAAGCTGGGTTTGACAGTTAATTCTTATTTTTACTGTTTGGTTTTTAGCTATTTTTTACATTTTTATACGATACTGTACTGAACTGATTCAAGGGTTTTCACATTTATAAACCACACATTTAATGTTGACTGCTAACGCTAGCTAGCCCACTTTTTTCACCCAACTACACCTTCCAAAGTCAAGAACAATGATTCCCACCCAGGTAAGATGCTTCAGCCATTGTGTGACGATGATGAGTGCCGTTTCTAAACATTTAAACTGAATTTGACAAAGAATACCTCAGCCATGTTAGATTGTGGTGTGACTCCAATATAGCTGCATGTTTTTGACATTGTGGTCATAATTTTGGCCTTATTTGACCCCCTTTGACAAAGTGACTTCTCAGATTTAAGCCCACCCTGTTATATTTAATACCGTGATGAGTACAATCACAGCTGGAGTGAGAGCAAAGCCTACCTTTAAAGGTGGCCAAATAAAATCAAAACTGCACGACTACATGCCACTACCACCACTTTAATTTTTAGTAATTTGGGTGAACATTAATACAATGAAAAAAGACACAATTTCAAATAAACAGTTACAAATGAAACACTCAGCTATAGAGGTTTGGAAATGTGCATTACAATACAACTATGTTTTGTAATCCTATGACAATGCAGGAATAAAAAAAATGTACCCTGCTGATTCAATGGGCAGCTCAAGGAAAATTCCAAGTTCAAGTGCTTTCAAAAGAAATAAAGAGCAAACCTGTGGGTGCACCACAATACACTCTCTGAATGTTTTCCTTGTTCCATTTGTTGCCTTAATAGATGAGTGACAGTCACGTAACATAAAGGAATGAAAAGGAGGGAGGGGGGATGCGGACACAAAGAAAACAAGGCAGACATCAAAGGTTACAATAAAGGTAGAGAAGGAGAGTGCCTTGTCATTATTTGGAAGGAGCGATCAAGAGGAGGCTGAATGCAAGCGGAAAGGGGACTGCTGAGTGTTTTGGTCCAGTCTTTTAGATCATTAACGTGTAGCTCTGAGTTTCATTAGTGCTGCCAAAGCTCTGCTTTGTGGTCCTCCAAAGGCCTGTCTTTTAGACCTCCGCTGGCCAACAATGCCGCGTGACCTTCGGAGGGGGAGAGCAGACCATTACACAAACCTGTCCTTCATTTCCCTCTGCTCCTCTCTTGGTCAGACTCCCTACCCCGGCAACTCCTGAAAGCCATTCATATTTCAAAAGTGCTACACCCCCTGAACCTGGGCAGCCACCTTTTGTGTTGAGGGGAGTAGGGCAGATGAGGGAGGGGAAAAAAAGGAATCTGTACAGGAAGCAGCCTGAAAAGCCATAATGGTGCTTCAGCTAAGAGGGGAGTTAAGGGGGAGGATTGTGTGTGGGGGTGTCAGTGAATTTAGTATCCTCCGTGCACGCAGCCTCCGTTGGATTATTCGTTGTCAGCCATGACTTTTAAAAATAAGCCACGCATTGGGTCGTAGAACAGGTGTGGCATACTGAGACGGTGGGGTGATGATCACTGTTGACCAGGCTGTCAACACTGCACTGTCACTCAAGGCTGAGGACTCTTTAACTGTCATAAGCCCCCCAGACACAGAAGACAAGTTAGCACGGGATGTGTTAGAGATCACGGACCAACGGAAGATGATATGTGAAATGGAGGGGTGTGTGTGTGTGTGTGTGTGTGTATGAAGACATTCAGACAGAATGAGAATGGCATGAGGGACATTTATCAAGGGAAGTTTAGGTTCTATTAGGTAATATCAGACTTCACAGACTTTGTGTAGCAACGCAAAGATTTTCTTTCATTTTTCTTCTTGTTTATTCAGCAGCAGGAGCTGAGGCACACAAAAATCACCAGGCCGAATTTAATTACCAACACAAAGGTTAAGTGTGGACAAAGAAAGAAGCCGAGCAATTTAGTTGCTCGTTCAGATCAGTTTCTTCCAAACATCGAGCACGAGCACTGACCTCTGCAAAGGAGCGTCATCTCAGAGCGATAAAGGTCATAAATGCAGACACTGACATGTGACGTGGTGAAAATTAGGGTAATACAAGGTAATATTTAATCTGACAAAGTAAAAAAAATCATGTGCAAAAGCCTTCTGATGGCACTAGTTTAAAGTTTAAATACTATCTTAGGTACACAAAATAAAAACCTACTTTAAAATGTGTTTTGTTCAAATGTGCGCACCCAGTATTCACTTAAAGATCGCACATTTTTGATAACCTGCGAGACTTAATGCAGCAATATCCTTTGCACTCATTGGTTTTGAGTGTGTGAGGTCACATACGTTTAATCTTTAAGTGAAACTCGACATTATAAAGCTGAATTCAAAACCTGTTGTCCCCACTTGCTACTCTTTAAACTCGCTGTTCCCGTTATGTTAGCATGTCAGGGTTCGATTATATCCTCGCACTCGTGTCCTTTTTATTTCAAGCTATTTTTGAGGACGACGTGGACATGAGCGTTGCTGCTGCGTGTATCCAGATTCCTAATGACTATTGCTATGAACAGCCCACTAACAGCGGGGGGGGGGGGGTCCGGCTGTCTGCTCTGGCGCTGTTCAAAGATCTTTGACAATCCGATCATGTGAAGCTGCTCTTCTTTGCTGTTATTTTCATAGAGTGGCGGAGCAGATGTATGCAAACAACTGATTAAGGGTGTGTCTACATCCAACTATAGTAAACAACAGGAGTGAAAATCAGGCCTGTGCCTATTTATAAATGTGCGTTTATATAAATGATTTATAAAACAGAATTGATTGTGTATGCACAGTTATTGTAATTGCTTGTAGAGAAGTATTTAGTCATAGAATTAATGATAAATTTAAGACTTGCATTTAGTTTTATATACTAACAATCACAGCCGGGCGCCAAAAGAGATTAACAACAATGCGGCACATATAAAGTCATTGTTCTTACTGAGGCTATCACCATAGCAAACTATCACAGTCAGTAGTTACTAATGTCGGGGCTCTGTTTTTAATCACATTCATGCTCCAATGTGACTTTAAAGACTTGCTGCACGTCCTTAACAACATATGAAATATCTAAAGATTATTTTAAATAATGTACAAGTGAACGGCAGCGCAGAAAAAACAAAGGAAAATGCTGAGCAAGTCTGCTACAAAGAGAAAGAAAGAGTGAGAGGGCGAGGTAGAGAGACGAGAAGCGTCTGCCAGACAGACAGCTCCAGACGGAGGCCATGATTTGATTAATGACTGGGGCGTGATGTGCCCAAGCACTGATACATGACATCCCCATGGAAAGAAGATCCATCAATGCAAATCCAGCTCCATCGCCGTCGTCCAGAGAAAAACTTTGACCCTGCCGAAAAGTCATACCAACACCTGACCCTCGCCTTCCTTTCTCCCCTAATCCAACCATCCATCCAGCACTCCCGCATCCATCCTGCCCTGTCTCAACAGCATTTGCATTCTCTTCTCACATTAAGCCTCTCTCTCTATCCTTCGCGCTCTTTCTCTCTCCTCAGCCTCCCCGTGTCACGCTATCTCATGTTTCTCTCCCCTCTTTTAATACCCTATTTGCATCCAATACAAGCAGGTGGCTTGCAACTTGGAGCCGATGTGCGAAAGGACAAGCTCTGAAGACTGTGCGCCCAAGCAAACACTGTGTCTTATTTGAATTGTTCTGCCAGAGAGGATATTTCAGTCGGTGGAAAAAAAAGCAAACGGCAATGAAGGGGAACTGGGATGGGGAGTGTTAGGAGGCAGCAGGTTAGGCAGGTGACATGTTGAGTGATGCTTTGGGAACTAGGAGAGACCTTGGACTTGAGGATGATATTGCAGCTGTGAGACAAAGGGGCAGAGAAAGAGAGGGAAACAGTGCGGAATAAAACTACAGTGTCCCAGTAGGGGAATACTTTCATGTTTTTGTCTAAGTTTTTTGCTTTTGAAGATATTTTTGGATAGAAGCTGATATTCCCTTTTTGCTTACTTCCTATTTCATAGCCAAAAAGATAAAAAAACAAAAAAACTCTTTCCTAATGTAAACAGCAGTTGTTTCCGTGCGTAATAAAAACACACAAGCTGAACAAAGTATTCTAGAGAATGTATCTTGTCAGGGTGAAAAAAAAAAATCTCTGCAACAGCATTTGGATGATGGATCACTAGCAGCCAGTGAAACTCTCATTGGGGATTAACGGCTGGGTGAGGCAGGTTTCATCACAGGATTTCATAAACAAACACACCAACAAGACGACACACGCTCAAACTGGATTTGAGCTTGATCCCACGGAGTGTAAAACTGCCAGCACTCAAAGTGCTGTGCAAAATTCTCTCACAGTGGAATTAATTTTGTGGTTGTCTGCAGACAAAAGCACGCCCACATATTGTCCAGTTTCTGACAGGAATAATTATTTATTGCAACGAAGCTTTGCTGAAGTCTTTGGAGGTCAAACAGTCATTAACCTGCTGATGGTCTAGTTAGTCAAAGCTTGACTTTATTGCAATACACTTAAAATTATGCAGCTTTTTACGTCAACAACCCCAATCTCTGTAAGCTGGGAGTGTTTGGCTGCAGATGGACTCTGATTAAATAACTCTTCAGTACTATCAGGAGCTGGTCAGATTTTGGCACATTAAAATATGGGCTGTGTGGCGTAACTTCAGAAACACATGAAGTGGATTTCACAGTCTACATAAATTATGGTTGGGTGTCAAACCTCAGGAGTTTGGTGCCAAAAATGTCAGCAGTGCAAGCATCGAAATGGCTTTGAATGCATACTGAAAGGACACGCTGAAACCTGGAGAGGAACGCTGAACACACAGAGAAGAGGGGAGACATATCTTTGCTTAAATATAACCATAATCATGCAAAGCGGTCTCACCTGAACAGTGCCACAAATAGCAGACGCAAAAGGTGAGCTTGGGGGGGGGGGGGTTAAACCCAACGGCACAGCTGACCAATCATGACATGAAGTGGGTGCAAATGCTGGCTCACTGCTTTTGGATCAAGCAGGTGTTGGGAGTTTCTGAAGCCCCTCAGCCAGCTGACAATTTTTCTGAGGCCTGATGCATGTTTAGAGGGTACTGATAATTGCATTTGGCCAAGTGACTATTCCTCAAATAAAATCTTGTTTCACGTGTAACATTATTGTAAAACTTCAAAGACCCAAATAAATAATTCAGTCGGGTCAACATTAGAATTTATTTTATTTTTTAGTAATTCAGTCCTAACGCGACAGATGCTCAGCATCTTACCATTGCCATACTGTGGTTGTAGCTGTCTCTTTAATGCTGTGGCTGTTTCAGGTCATTCATTCATTTAGGCAAATCAATAAGCAGGCGTGCTTTATGGAAATGTGTTTGTTTTTTTCCTCCATTATTTTTGCATCAGTTTGAGTTACCTTTATGTGACAGGTATTAGCTAAAAACAAACACTCTGGTTATCTTTTATTGATTTTCAGCAACTATTGTGTCCGGATGTTCACAAAATCACCACATATAAAGGGTTCTTTTGTTCCGCCTGTAAAGATTACAGAATGTATTCACAAAGTGAACCGAGAGTCCAAACGTGTCGTTTGAACAATCCCGAGGCCCTGTTGGATTTTATAAGATTTGTGTGCTTGAGTAAATGATGGCACTGATGGAAAGTTAATGGAGGTTCATCACTCTCAAGGAAAGGGATTGTAGTGCTTAAAATATAAAAGCAGAATTTGTTTTAATATTCACACTCATGGAGCACACATCAGTCAATATTCCACAAGGAACACCCATGTTTGAAAAGGTGAATACTTTAAAGGAGAAGTGATGCCAGAAATGTCAGGAAAATGCTCTTTGTGTTTGACTTTTATCAGATCAAGAAGTGATAAGGTCTGCCAGGAGCAAAGCAATGAGGGCGCTTTCTGTTTTTATGGCCTTAATCTGTGGGAGAGCCTCACCACGGAGCTTAGGACACAAGCTTTCCCTGTATACTTAAAAACAGTAAAATTCTCTTTTTTTAATTCGGTTTTTGTTTTTTGTTTTTTATTAGAAGTAATCAGACCATTTTGTTTGGGCCACATCACATTTTTTTTGTTGCTCATTAATTTTGTCTGAAAAGCAATTTGGTTTCCACTGTCTCATGAAAGGTGTTTTATATTAGTAGGTTAATAGTTAAGTCTACGTTTTATGTCATAAATCCTTTGATAGAGCAAAATCTAAATTTCATGGTGAAAACATGTTAATATTTACCAAACTCAAAGCATTAAAAAAGTATTGCTTTACCATTAAAAGATGGATATTGGATTGGACCTAGTATTTCAAGAATTGCCCAAACCTTAATTGATTGTACAGCATCAATCTGTACCTAAACTCTACCACTTGACCATGCAAGTTTCCCAGAAATGTTAAAGGAGGGAGAGATTAAAGCAGGGGAGGAGAAAATGCTGCTCTACCATCCCCAATTCCCCAAAGAACCATTATTAAAACACTCACTTCCACAGGAGGAGAAAGAGAGGGAGAGAGAAAAACCAGAAGGGAAGACAAGAAAGTGAGAGAAATGGACTGCGGGGAAGACTAAAAAGGGTCAAACACAAAGGGGAGGGGGAAAAAAAAAAGGAGTGGGGATCCCCCACCGGACAGAGTAAAAACAAATTAAAAGAGCCCTTATAAAACACAGATGCTGCAAAGAAAATAAACTTCACAAGATTTACTGTTTTGCAAAGGAATCAGAAGACTGGTGGAAAAGCCATCAGAAGGTTTTGTTTCTCCGGCTCCTTCCTTTTTTCTTTCTCTTTCAGGTAATGTTGCTGAGGTATCTCCTCCCCAGTTTTCCGTTTCAACCTCTCTTTTTTCTTTTTGCAGTGATCTCGCTGGTCTACTATTTTCAGTCAGAGTTAAGAGTCGAGGTCAGGCCGGCCTGTGTGAAAATGGCTTCCTGCCCGGTCTCCAGCTCCCAAACCACAAGCTAACGGGGGGCTTTTATTAACGGCCCTATTTGGGAAAAAATTTTGAACGTTTTGTATTTTTATTGAAGTTTCTCATGTCAGGGAGCTTAGAAAAACAGACACTCAACAAGAGCAAAAATAGAAGAAAAGACATGATTCTTTTCATTTTTTTTTACTCCATCACAAAACTTCAGAGGTAAAAAAAAAAGAAGAAGAAAAAAAGTGAGCTTTTTAGTGTCAAACATGCTCTATATGGCCAACGAGGAGTTTGTTCAGAGCTTAGAGCAGTCTGTTCTGTAATGAAGAAGGAAAAAAGCAGCAGGCAGGAGGGGGAAAAAAACAGCAACACAAAAACACAGAAGCGGAACATCTAAGAACACACATGTGCATTTCTAACTAACAACTATCAGGTGAAAGGAATGTATACAAATGCAGAAACACACACCCATGCACACACACACAAACAGCACCCTGAAATCAGATCCACAAGTTTACAGCATGTCAGTATTTACAAGGCTTCATCAGACAGGACTGAGTCGCCCCCCCCACACAGCTCAGCGGGATCGGATGACACCCACGCTTCAACCATATGTGTGTGTGTGTGTGTGTGTGTGTGTGTGTGTATCTATCATCTGATTTTGGGCGAAGGAGCTAATACCTCGCAGTAAAGAGGGATGGGTTTTACAAATCATTAGATGCTTGGGAAGCCAGAAGAGGGTTTTGTGAGGTGTGGGTGGGGGTGACGCGGGATGTGGGTGTTGATAGGGTTGCACATGTCTGCTGACAACACGAGAAAGAGAGAGAGAAGAAATGAAAACGTAAAAGTATACAAAACTCTGTTAGACATGGAAGAATTTGGCTGAATTTGACTCAAGTTTTGCTCCACCAAAAAAATATTTAAAAAGTCAGAATTTTTTTTTCTTTTTTTTTTTTTTAAGAACACTGACATGCTAATTTGGAAGATCTAAAAATCTCCAATACGTGAATTAATTTAGTGATGTCAATTCAAGCAGTGTGCAGCTTTTTGAGTCCTATTTAATTTTTTATGCAAGTAAAAATTAATATGCTAATGTGGTAATATGTATATTCTCAGAAGTTTTATTTTTATTTTGAAATATTTTAATAACATCCAGCATATACTCGAATGTTTCTGTCTGGTCAAAATGCTTTTTCAGATTAATATTCTGAAAGTAAAAAAAAAAAACATAAAAATGAAATCAGAAATCACTAAAAACCTAAAGGAACACACAGCAAAATGTGATATTAAAAAACAAAACAAAACAAAAACATATTGACCTGCGATGATTACCAGAGCAGTGTGTGTGTGTGGCCTTTTTAAATGTCAAACAGGTGTTAGATCTTCAGCATATTTTCTTTTTTTTTATTTGCTATTATCTCTCTAGATGTCTAGATAGAAAAATAAATAGTTGTTCCAAAAATAAATAAATACATAAATACAAGTGTTAGTGTACATGATTAAAAACAGATCAGATTATCCCTGGAGCTAAATGAGGAAAAGCTGACCTTCCTGGTCAGAGAGGAGACTGGCTGCATCCGTCGCTGTCTGGCTCTAAATGTCTCTCCTTTTATAACGCTGCGGTCGAAAGGAGAGGAAACAATAAGACATGGCTGCACTGCTGTGACAAATGCCCCGCGCTGCATTTATGAGCCAACGGATGAAACGCATGAAGTCAAACTAAAACGATTAAAATATCCTCATGATCATTGTGTTTTCATTCCTACAGAGTTCAGCTTCCTCTCTTCTTCAATGAGGCTGATATTGTAATTATTTTCTCAAATCAGTGCCTGCCTTTATACCGTCTGCACCAATGGACCAGCATCCACCACCTACTGCATTTAAACACACACACACACACACACACACACACACACACACACACACACACACACACACACACACACACACACAC